>VZRF01006382.1:246083-263390 GCA_013396875.1 Vireo altiloquus
TCCATCCATCCATCCATCCATCCATCCATCATTTTCAATAGTCTTATACGTCCATGTCCAATTCTCCCGGTATTTTTCCCACCTAGCTTACAGGAAGCTTACAGGATACTTCTATGATACTGCACAAACCACTTGGATTTCTTCCCCTCCCTCCTCTGCCAACACCATTTTACAATCACGAGTCAGACCCAAGGTCCTGCCAGGCCCATGGAAGGACGGGCATGTGGCTTCCGTGCATGATTCACCACAAATACATAAACAAATTTCTGCACGACAACAAGAGTATTTTGACACAGGCAGAGCAGCAGAGGCAGGCTGCCTGTAGCAGGAACAGTGTGAACTTTTGACCCCTGTGTGTTTGAGGATACCTGTGAGTGTTTGGAGACCCAGTGCCGCAGGACGTTGAGCACGCGGTTGGTGGCGGCCCTGCGGATGATGAACTCCTTGTCACACGTGCGCTCCGAGTTGTTGAACCCTGCATGGAAACAAACCCACATGGGCGTTAATGGGGGTGGGGAAAGGTAAAATACAACAGCAGTGACTTGGGTAAACGGAAGACTTGTAGAATATTTCTGGGCAGTCAAAGGAAAGGTGCCTGACAGGCGGTGAAATGTGAACGTCTAGACCAAAGAAATTCTTCAGCACCAGTGGAACACAGCTTTGCCCATCATAACACAGACACCTCCTGGGGTCACCACTCAGCTTTGGAAAGGCAAAGAATGATTGCCTGTGCAATTAAATTTCAAGGCCTCCCCTCAGCATGGGAGAAATAAAATAAAGTGCATAAAGAAAGAAAGTGAAACCAAAAAAAAATGAAAACAAAGTTGGATTGTTTTGGGTTTTTTTTTGGTATAGAAGAAATTTACAGCAAGGAAAACGACCAGAACAAAGCCAGGCCTGTAATCATACACATTTAAAAAGTCAGTATGATTTAGAAAAGGGAAACAGGTAAATTTCAGAACTAGTAAAGAACAAGGGGAGGGGAGTAGTTTAAACACCAAGGAGGAAAAGTCAGCATGACAAATCTTCCTTCAGAAGAGCAGTATTGTACAGGCTCTACTAATCAACACTGTTCAAGTAAGTTGTTTGGGTTTTTTACCACTGGAATGACAAGAAAATGGGAAGATATAAGGATAACATATTTATAGACTCAGCTGGCTGAAAATTAAGATTTTCCAGATGCAGCTTTTTCCCACTCATCTTTAATGGACAATTATTTTTCCTTTGGTCAACAATATTTACTTATAAAGAAATAGTTTTAATAACAAACAAGATACTTTCTCCCTACATTTGTATTATTGCTTCCCCTTCCATTCTGCTGTAGCTTTATCAAAAATAAAATCTGTATGCTAAAATGATGACATTATTATTTTAATAATAATGAAATCATTACACTAAACCCCTGAATGTCTTTTAAAAAATGGTAACTCTGAAGATATATCTGAGAAGTTTGCATTTTTCTAAGCTTCTGTTAGATTTCCTCTTGCACTGTGCTGCTCTACATTCCACTCAGTGCAGAGTCCAGGAACAGCTGGGAACACCTTCCCATATGACCAATACTTTACTATTTTTTTGGCACAAAAGCTGCTCGAAAGCCCATGTTTTATTATAAATAGCACAGGCAGATTAACCTTCTATTTATTCTGTGATAAACCCATTGGAGGTATTGTAGAGGCTTGTATTAGATTTGCTCTATTCTTATAACAGACAACGCAGAAAGTCCAAATTGCTGCTCTGTATTTTCGCAAGATAAGCAAGACAGGAAGTGTTTAACTGCAGTCTCACATCTTTTACTGCACGTTAGACCCCAACCCCCAAATGTGTTTTCTATCCACACTTAGATTTCATGGGTATTTTTAAACTATGGCATGTTACACTGTAGATGGCATCTAAGATTCAATATCAAAGGAAGTTTAATATTGAAGCATTTTAAGCAGTTAAATTCCCCATAAAGAGAAAAATAAAGAAAATCTCTTAGGCTTTCCTCAGCAAAAGGTAACATGGGCAACATTTTCTGTGTTAATTTTCTATGCGTTTCACAGTTAACCTATTGCAGAAGCAATTAGGAGTACACATTATAAACTGGTCAATTAGCCGCTTAATTGCAGCAATTAAAGTCACAATGTATGGAAACTCAGGAAAATTTTTTTAGGCTTCTCTGCCTGCAGATTTTTGTAGCACAAGATCAGTCAGAGTTGTCTCAAATTGTAACACCTACCCCATTTCTAAAAGGGAACTTCTGTAGGTTCCCAGGTGAAGAATGTAAACAATGAAAGATGTTTTGGTAAGGTGCCTTTTTTAACTAATGAAAGAGTTTTGTCTTTGTTTGTTTTCATATTTGTGAGACTGCAGCAGAGACAGAGGGACACAGTCACACACAGACAATTCCTCCAGCTAACATGGCTGGAGGGAAAAAGAGTTTGCTCTCTGTTCTTGATGTAAATAAAACCTTCTGAAAAAAATTCTATGAACATGGAGTCGTTTCGTAGGAAAATCCTAGCAATTAGGACCTCATCTTTGCCACAACAATGAAAATTATATATTTAAGCAGCAACGTCTTTACCAAGGTAACATTAAGGAAAAGAAGTTTCAGTAAGCTGCAAGGAAAAGAGAGAGAAACCTACAGAGACAGTTTTGAGTGAACTACAAAAAAAAATAAAAAGAGGGAAGGAAAAAATTAAAGCCTCCAGAGATCACTTCAGCAAACCTCTATGGCCTCAGAATTTCATCAATTTTTAAGCAGTAATTAGCTTGTTGCTAAGAATGAGCAACACATTCACCTAGATCCATGTTCTCCATACTTAATGTTGATGTGTTGAACCAACAAACGGAGAGCTCCAGTTGTGTAAGAGAAGAACTGGTGGGAACACAGATGGCCTCAAAAGTCAGGGAGTTGTGCACAGCCACAAGATCCCCACAAGCCTCCTTTTCTCCAGGCTGAGCCCCCTCAGCTCCCTCCATGCCTTTATAAATCTGAATGTGCACACTGACAACAAGTAATTTATTTGGGATTCTGGGTGGATGTGCCCACACCCAGACCCAATGGTAAAATAACCTGAAACACTGCATGGTAAATATCTGTTCCTCTCCTGAAGGAAGCAATCTTTCCACATTAGAAACACCAGCAATATTTCTAATCATTAATCATCTAAGTGGGCAGCTGCCTCAGTGAGTGCTACTTTCAAGTAATGTTTTTCACCATTATCTGTTGAAATTAATACGTACTGCTTCCACAAATAGTATCTTCACATAATGGTGATGCAGAACTTTTACCACAGGTTGTCAAACACAAAGTTTGACACTGACAGCATTGCTAGTTTCACTGAATTACTCCTTTCAATATTATTTAATCACTCTCTTCAGGTACTTGTCTTCAGATTGTTATGCAAAAAAACCAGTCTCACCTTTACGTGTTTCCTTTTGTGCACTTCAATAAAACCCTGATATTTTTATAGCCTCCTCTAACACCAAAGATTAAAAATACAGGTACTGAATCGACATAAATCTTCACTTTAAACATTTTAATAGAAAGCTATTATATTTTTATGTGCTGGATAGACAAATAAATCTGCAGATTAAATTGTAACAGTACCTTGCACATATCTCTTGTTACATGAAAGGCCAGAGCAGGTTGCAGTGGGAGGTGTCATTACCTGCTCCCGTCAGAAACCCCCAGGAAATGGGTGGCTGCAGCTGGAAGGTGTCTGTGATTCACCCTGCAAGTGCTGCACTCCACATCCCAACGACCCATCCACGCCAGTGTGAGACAGAGAGCAGAACCTCTCCTCAAAAGCTACTAACAGCTGCCTTTAGCAAAATCCTGTCCTGCCTTTCCTGGTTCTGCTGGGCTAACCTGACTCTATCAGCACCTTACAGTATTGCACCTTTAAAATCCACCTCAGCCCAGGGAATTGTTTGTATCAGGGTAAATTTTGCACCCTGTACTTTAAAGAAATTAAACACGCACATTTTCTTTTCTATTTCAGTTAAGATGTCAAAAACTCTCACTCCACTTACAGCAGCTACAGGTATTCTCTGTATTTTGTATTTCTGCATCCAGTAGAAGGTGTCCCTGCCCATGGCAGGGAGCTGCAACAAGATGTCTTTGGAGTTCCTTCCAATCCAAACTATTCTAAGATTAGTCTGAGATTAATACAACAGCACATTTCTTGACCATAGTAATTACCTTGACCAAAGTGTTGACAGTATAATAATAATAATATCCACTTTTAAGGGTTTATCTACACAAAGAGAAATCTGTTCACAAGAAGTAGTGTAAGTCGTTCAGAGTCATCAAGTTACTGGCATCTTTCTCAGCAAAAAACTTCATTTCAGAAGCAGATTTGATGTGCCAGTTTCAATGAACTACCCTGGAGTCACGCACTGAAGGTGTGTTCCCACCCAGCAATGGGAGAAAATTGTACTCCAGCCTTTGGGGAGATCCCAGCAAATCCCACAGAGCACCATGGAGGTGGAAAGAGAACATTCAGAGCCCAGTCGGCAGATGACAAATAACCAAAACTGATGGGTACACCCAGAAGTTGTAGGCCAGCTTCACCACTTAGCCTGGCTTGACTCCTGACAGCCTTGGCTTAGCAAACACCAATGCTGCTTCCTGACCTGGATAAAGAACAAACACAAACCCCAGGCGTGGGGCACAGCAGTTTTCATCCAGAGATTAAAACTGAAAAGCCATTCCAATATATGCAGCACAAGAGAAAAGCCTTCCCAATACACAAGAAGCCCCAAAAAAGGGATTATATCTTTTTTTCTTTCACCTGGACATACCTAAAAAAGTTTGGATGAGTGTTTATAGATTTCCCATCCTTATTTGTCACACAGTCTCAAGCAAGTGATTGGGTTTCACACATTTTCACAGAAATGTGTCAGAAGGTGAGTATTTTAATGTTGGTAAAAATTCTAAACTGCCAGTGATTCTGCCCTCCTCCATTTCTTTATTTATGATATTGGGCTGTCATATATTAGCCAGCTGAAGAATGGCAGAGCTGAAAAAGAAAACCATATGAACAGTGATGAAAAGAAGGACAAAGATGATGAGATCCCATTTACTGTGTAAACTATGGCACATTTGCTCAATAACATAGTCCTTCTTTTTTTTTTTTCAGTTATTATCTTGATCTTAAAACCATTCTGTGGGTTTCTCTATGAGCAGTGTGAGGCTTGAGAACAGTAGCTGCAACATTTAGCCAGTCTTTTGGCTACCTCACCTTCTAAGAGAGAAATACTTAATCATTCATTATGCCAGGCTTTGAGTTTGTTTCACAAAGGGTTACAAACTAATTCAGCATAAGAACTGACTGTTAAAAGCCAGGAGCAATCCAGAGCCCAACACATTTCAGGCATTTAATTTCACTTTCACTGGTCCTTGGGACATATGAAATCATTTTGTCCTAAGAAATATGCCACTGAAAATCCCTGTTGTAACCACCCACGTCAGAAATAATTCCAAGTATGTATTTGATTCTTCTGCCTAAAGCCTCTGCCACATACAATCTAACTATCAAATCAAGTCAAGGGATTATGGTCTTAGTAAAGTAAATCCCAGGGAATCACGTGGACCAGCTGATGTACCATAGTGTAACACAGATAGAGACCTAGCGACTGCATTTAATTTCTGCAAAATATTTAAGGGAAAGGTTGGTAAACTATTTTTAAATGACCCTTGATTTAGAAAGGCTTTTTCTAATCAGAGAAATTTAAAGAACACGGCATTGAGATAAAGCAGTCGTGTCAAGATTCTGCAGTAAACTTGGACTAAATCCAAAAGTCTGAAAATACATCAGTCCAGCAAAATAATTCTAGCTTAATGGATGGGAAAGAAAGGTAAGTGGCTAAAAAATACTGTCAAGATCAAGATTTTATCTCCTCGCAATAACACTAAGGTTGCTCTGAGAATTATTATAATCTATGAGATTATATACTTAAAACATGACTACCACAAAGAAAGAAAATATTCCTTTAAACTCAAAGAAATATTCAAATTTGAAGATTTGTCCTTCAAAAGTCCTTAAAAACAGGGTTGCTGCTAAACTTATAATCAGCACACACTCTTGAGATTTCTGGGGTTGTTACTAGAAATATTCTCTCAGGAGAGCACATCAGTCTCACACTTGTTTAAACATTGCTAAACACTGAAAACATACTCATGGTTACAAGTTACACAATTTATTATTAAAAATCAATAACTCATCTTAAAGTAAAATAACCAAATAGTATGCATTTTTTAGGCTAAAATTCAGCAGCAATACAAGAACATCCTGTCCTTTTTTTCTTTCAGCACCAGCAAAGAGAGAAAAGAAGGGGTCACCATTATAACCAAAAACCAGTTCTGAATTTTGATACACCTGTACACATCCTCAAAATTACATTTTTTTGGCACAGAAGTGTTTGTGTGTGCATCCATGGGTAAACTCACAAGTCCACTTTTTCTGGTGAAGTCTTAGACAGAACTACCCAAACCTTGTGCCTTTGTTTAGGTGTAACTGTAGGAAGGAGCAGATCCTGAATTTCCAAGGCTGCTGCTGCCAATTGTGTTCTCAGATTTCAGAATACCATGACAAATGTGCAATGTGACACTGGTTTTTTTTCCTATGACTTACATAAAAAACTATAAGGAACAACTGACAAAGAAGAAAAGCCTTTCTGAACAACACTTAGCAATTATATTGGCAAATCTTCAGTACACCTTAGACTTCTTTTTTTCACTGCAATAATGCTTGAATTAACTTCTATGAACAGTGACAAGAATGGCAGTGCTGCAGCTGATATTTCTTTGCATTTATAGATTTGCCCGTGCTCCTGCTACCTCTCTTATCTTTCAGGGAGGTGATAAGCAATTTTTACCTATTGATGTTTTTCTGCATTTCAAATGATCCCTAGGTCTTGATTTCCTTAATGACACTTCATCTACACTCATAACTTGCTCTATCATCAACATGAAGAGGAGTACAGCAGATATTTATTGCATAAGGTTCACAGTCTTTTCAAGAACTGTTCAAATAAAGCTTTCAGACATTTTAAAAGCTCAGTGTGTCCTACCACAAAGAAAAAGTTAAAATAGAGTCTGTGACAGCATACAGATGAAAAGAGAAAATCACATCACATGGCTTTTGGAATTTTTACCTTTCAGTTTATTAAAGTTAAAGGAAGTAGTTTGCGAGATTATTCATATTTTTATAATGTCAATAGGAATAAAGGTTAAATGGAAAGGAGGCGAGAATTGCAAGGAGCCAAATGTATGATTTTTCAGACCATCTGTGAACGGAGAACTGACTGTCATGAAAAATAAAAACTGGCAGGATGCACAGCAGTCACTAAGAAATCTCTGAACAAACTCTCCATCTCACAAGCAGCTTCCAGACCATTTAGGACCAGGTCATAATGGAAGCTTAAATAAATATTAATGATGCAAACAACACTTGGCGGCAGGGGGAATAAAATGAAAGAAAAAAGGCATAAAAATCCTCCCCAAACTTGTCTCCCCACTCCACTGCAACTGCTCAGAACTTACTGCAATAGCTCAGGAAACAAATGCTTCACAGCTCTGTACCTCAGGAAATGTCCAGTGAAAATACTTACTTCCTGAGTAGGCAGCTCCTCCAACAAACTAGATTCAAAATAAAGGAATATAGAAGTAAAAGCAGGAGAACCTAAATTACTGTTAAACTGGAGGAAAAAAATAATTATTTTCTCCTGTTTCTTAACTCCCAGAGCAAGGATCACTTAAAACTTTGATTTTCAAGCCATTTTCTAAGAAAATTGCAAATAAGATTCAACTGTTCAGCCAATTATCTAAAATTGAGAAGCACCAATTTTTGTTACAATTTGTGAACCAGCAGCCTGGAACAGGAATCCCATTTTGGCCCTGCCATGGCATGGCCATCAGCCCCTGATAACCACAGCCCCCAGAGACCCTGTGTCAGGCACAGCCCTGGTCACTCTGCTTTGGAACCAACCCTTGAGCAGCTCCTGACAACCCTGCAGCCTCACAAAGGGACACTGCTTGGGTCTAAACCGGCATTTTTTGGTCACACCACCGTTTTCAGTGGAGAACAGTGTCAGCTGTGGAGTAACTCAGTGAACATTTCCCACACGGAGTTTTTTAACTGAGATGGGAACTTCACGAAAGTTCAGTGTGCAGGCCTCAGTGCTTCTCAAACCTCTGTGAATCTGCAGAAATGGGTCTGGGAATCTCATTAAATTGTGTCCCCAAGAGGGAACAAGTGCTCACTTCCCCAGCTCCTGGCTAGAGCCATTAATTACATAAAAATGACAAGGAAAAAGATTTGGCTGTCCTGTCTAAAGGACATGGGGAGGTTAACAAATCCTACATCTTTATTTTCTTGGAACTAAACATCTTAAATCTCTGACAGAAAGGGGGCACAGGGAGAGTCAGAACACAAGCAGGATTGATAAGCAGGACACGACGGCATCCTGTCTCTCTGACAGCAGATGAGGTGCCCCCAAACTCAGTCCTGGAGTTTCACATGGGAACCCATGATCTGGGGCAGAACACATAGAATTACAATTTTCTACCAACTCCTTAGATATAGTCTCATCTTAATCTTTAATTGGGATATCACCACTAAAATTGATTTCATTCACGTCTGGAGTCAGAAGGAAGAAGTTCACAAAGCTTTCCCAGTACAGGAATGAGATGTTATAGCCAGAAAATTACTATTTGTAATAGTGCAGAATTACTATTATAAACAGCAATGTTTATGGTATCACACTGAAAATCCTACAAAATTATACACTTTTTCTCATTTTGCTTCACACATGGATACTTTTATACAAATTTAGGAAGAAATATACACCTTTCCCAAGGTCAGCGTGCAGCCATTGATGCAATTTGAGGCATTTAGCACAGCACAGGAGTGGATTACCCGGCCAGCCACATAATGTAGAATCCAGCTCCAAATCACATCAGATACTGTTTGCTTGCCTTTCATGTAACACAGCAAGGAAATCTCCCCCTGCCTGTCCTCTCACAATGGAGAAAAGAAAGCAAATAGTTCCCTTACAAGCCTCACTTAATTCTAATATTTGCCAAATCCCATACTAACTCAGCTGCCTACACCAGAATCTCCATCTCAGGAAACATAACGGTGCAATGCCACTTTATTATTCCTGTGCTCAGAATCAGGGCAATTCTCCCTGAGCAGGACATCTGATACCCTTGAAAGCAGACCTATGTATATATCTCTGCAAGCAAGACAGCGACAGCCAAGGAAATTCTGCATCTGTTTAAAGCATAAAGTGTGTTTGTACACAGTTTTCCATCCCGGGGCCCAGCAGGATGCTGCCCTGCTCTGCGTGGTGCCCCTCCGAGCCCCGTCAGGGAGCTGAAGGCTGAGTGCACCTGGCAGCAGCAGGAGCAGCCAGCGTGTCCCCTCCAACACGCGGGGCCTGAGCTCCCTGCCATCGCTTGGCACCAGCTCCACAGCTCCATTGCTCCAATTACTGCTTCTGCCAGAACAAACAAAACAAAAATATTGTCGCACTGGGAGCTGGCAAGTTGTTCAAATGACTGCAGAACAGCTCCACTGGTCACAACCCAAAATAAGCCAAGCAGCTCTCCCTGAAAACTTTCGTGAAACTTTCTCATGATAATTTAGATGTTTTAAAATAACCAGCCTTAATCAAGCTGTGCCTGATATATCAGAATGGAAAGACCCACACAAGACCCACTGTGGATCTCTATGAAATGTGATTTACTACTTTCAGCTAATTTTCATCCGTCTAATATTGTGTGAATAACCAAGCAGGCCTGAAGTGTGTCAGACTGAGAGCTCACAGGACTCATCTGGCTCAACTTCAGCGCTTATACAGCTTTCTAGAGATTTGTCATTCTGGAAACCACAGCTGTAATTTACAAGGTCCATTTCTACTTGCTATTGCTGTTACAGTTGGGTTGTGTTACAGCTGACAAACTCCTACAGCACCTCTGAGGAGACGAGAACTTTCCATGCTCATTCCAGTGGCTACTGAAGTTGACACTTTCACAAAAGTATTTCCACACTGTTTGTCTTCAACCGCATTCAGCTGCTCTGAAATTGAGGTTTGGCAGCTCTACATCCTAGAAAGTATTGAAAGGGCCTATGTTTCACCCCAGGCAGTGATCAAGAATACAATAATAGCCAGCTCAAAATAAATCAGACATTTAGAGTGCAAAAGGATTACACACTTCCCTTCGTATGTCTCTTCTTTCACTAATGCGCAGGCTATGCCTGCAGCCAATGCACTACAAATCAGTGGAATATAACTGACTTTTTTTACAAAGCTTCACATTCAGAAAGGAGCTAGATCCCTCCACAGCCAGTGACACGAAGGCAGGTGCATCAATCCAGAACCCACAGGCTGCAATAAAGGCCTTGTCAAAAAGGTAAAACAGGCAGTGGGAGTACGTGGCAGGGGCACCAGGAGGTCCTTTTGAGTGCCCAGGTGTATTGAATTGCTTTGAAGGATGATACTGCTTCCATTTAGCACCTGCAGCAAATGAATAGAGAAGGTTTTGCACTGACTTCAGTGAGAATCTGCTGTAGCTACAAAGGTCTGCTTGCCTCTGCAAGCAGACTGTGAGAGCTATGCAAAAGCAGAGGATGCCAAAAGTCGTCTGGTCAACAGCCAGATCAGTTTTGCTAGCCTAAAACTGAGGGCAATTTAGATTACAACTTCTTCTCTGTGAAAAGAGAAGGAGGTGAGTAACTCAAGCCAAAGGTAATTTAGCTCCAGAGATGTGTGCAGTCGGTTAATGGAAAGGGATTGTATATACGCAATTCATTTTTGTGTAGCAGCTTCAAGCTGTCATTTTAATTGCTCCTTTAAATCACTAAAATTAGAGAGATTAAACCTATCTGTCCTTCTCGCTAGCACAGGGCAGATTTTCCTATGCGGAGATCATTATTTGTCAGAGATACTCCCCCAAAGACTCTTTTTTTCTCTGCTTCTTTCTCACTCTCTCCTCTCCCTCTCACATGTGCTTTAAAAAACAAATACTTGCACTAAGAAAGCCAGGCCCTCCTGCCAACCACGGCTCCCATCCCACTCCCATCCTCTCCCACAATGACACCTTGTTCTGGTGAGAAATGGGACTCTCCGCAGCGTGGTCGGCAGGTTGGAGGAGGAGGAGGTGGATGGCAGCTTTGAAGCATGCTGGAAATACAATGTACCAGCTAAAATCGGGTGGCAGAGCCCTTGAAACAAAGCTGCTGTGTTCATTAGGGAACAGCTCGTTTGTTTGGGTGGAAGTATTTGCTTCTTGTATAATATTAAGTGTCTCTGCTGGGAGATCTTTACTCTTCAGCTGAGGAAGACAGAAGCTTCTCAAAGTTCTTTTAACAGATCTGGTACAAATATTAAAGAAAAAATACCCAAGATCACTTTAGATCTTGAATTCAAGTTTTTGTCAAAACAATTTCCTTGAAGCCTATAGTCAGTAGAACAGTCTCAAAATAAAATGACTGATTTTACATGCAACCACTTTTCTTCAAGTTGTGTTAGACATTCTTAGGAGAGAAGAAATAGCTGTTTCCTATGCTTATGTAAGTACTTTCTACTTCATTAATTGTTAACAAAAATGGCATTAGTTTGCTACCTTGGCTTCATCCATACAACTATTCAGAGATTTTAGGTACAAATTCAAATCTCGTCAAGTCACAGAGAGCACCTTCATACCTGCAAGTGTTAACAAGTATGGGGCCTGCAGAGAGAGCAGTTTTGGTAAATGAACACCAAAAGGTGCTTTTCCTTTAAAGACCAGTGCACGATATCTTACTAATCCTGGCACTGTGCTCTGATTCAGCACAGAACAGATGTAAATAAAGACTTAAGGAGGAAAGAAAAAAAGCAACAGCGTGTTTCAAAGAATTGTACAAAAATAAACCAGGGAAATTCACAAGCTCTAGAAGCCACAGGTGGAAGAAATAATTCTCCATGTAAATTTTTTTTTCTAGTGCTAGGGTTTGTGTGGGTGCTGTGTAGATTATACTGCTGTTGCTTAACTCCTGTAACATCTGCAGGATTTCTGCAGCAAGACTACAAATGATTGGTGAGTATTTTGGCAGAAGGTTCCTCTCCCACATTTCCAGTCTCACTGCTGGTTTTGACACTGGCTGTGTGGCAGACTTGGAGAGAGGAGGATTCACTCCTAAGGAGATGGGGCTCACTGCAGCTCCACTCCAGGACTCCTCATGGCAAAGCTAAAACAAGGGATTAGCAGGATACCTGGTAGGATGAGACTATTCACATTCAAATTTTTGTAGGGACTTTTCCATATTATAAGGCAGAGATGGGAGCAGATCTGAAGAACTTCTGTGTGGATTTTGCCACCGATTACAGCAAAAATCAAAAACCAGTTTTATGGAGATCCATTAACAGAGGGAGAAGAAATTGCTGAGGTCCATTCCTATGTTAGAATCTGTTAGTATTTTTACACTATTTTCATAAATTGGGAAAGGAATAAGGTGTGCAACAGCCAATTAATGGTGACAGAGCACTTCAGCTGCGGCAAGCCATGAGCCATCCATCATCCCTCCAAAGAGAAATTACACGTAAAGGACAGAACCTTATCCCTACTGTGCATATTAGCATCCATACAGGCTCCAAGCTGTGCACCTGGGATGCCTTATTTAACTGTCTGTACTTTCACTTCATGTTTCTTTTTATCTTTATCATGCTGTTAAAATAAACAACTAATATGCAAATTTTCTGGAAGAGAACAGAAAAAACATGTTTAAGATAAGTAGAGATTAATATTTAACCAAGCAGATGAATTAAACAATAGGAAAATGGCACAGCTTGGCATCAGCAAAGCAGATAGCTGTAAATTAAGTGGAAATAATAGCAATAAAATCAGTAAGTTATGCACTTCCTGAAGTGCATAAGAACCTGAAGCATCCTGATTTAGAGAAAGGTTTCATTCACAGTTCAGGACCACCACAGGCTGTGCTCCTCTGGGTGCTTGTCTAAGGAGAGGCACAGCCAATGTACACCATGTGAGAGCTGCCCAGGGCTTTGCATACTCAATCAGTTGATAAAGTTATCATTGCATGGGAACAGCAACACTGAAATGCTATGGCCAGAGGTCTCTGAGACCTCCCAAGAGGGTAATTGAATGTCTTTCATGGCTGGTTCTGAGAGGGTGTGTGAGAACAGGCCCTTGCTGTGAGTCTGCTACCTGGCTTGTCTCACTGCATCCCAGTCACAACTGGGAGGTGGGAAGTAGAGAAGAGCTAAGGCATTGTACCCCAGGAAAACAAAACAAAACAGCCAGCAGTAAACACCCCAAAGATCCCCAAAATAAAATAAATAACTAAATATACTAATAAACAAAACTTTAAAAACAACACCAAAACACAAAATGGCCAGACAACTTCAGGGAGCAGTTAGGACTGAAGACACACAGGTGATTTGTGTCTTCTAATATTCCCCCACAACCTCCAACCGATTTCAGCTGCTGCTTCTGTTCTATTTTGCCACTCCAGTAACTTCAAATGACTCCTGCAACCCAGGCAAGTCCGTTCCCTTCAGGGTGTCCCTCAGCAGAACCTCACTGAGCTTCCAAGGACTGCACAAAGAGTCACAAACTCCTGCTCATTTCGAAACTTGGCCCATGGAAACTATCTGATGTGTCCTACACATTGCATCAGAAAAGGCAGGAAATCATAGAATTATAGAATTGCTAGGGTTGGAAGGGACCTCTTAGATCACTGAGTGCAAGCCCTTACCCACACCACCGTGTTCACTGCTGCCACTACCCCTCCCTGGCATCCATCCTCGCACAGAATGATCTCATCAGCCCTCCAGGCCTCTCTTCTCTAAACTTCACATGCACAGAAGCCATGTCATACCTCACCTCATCCTTGACTGCAAACTCTCAACCCTTTCCAGCTCTCACTCTCTCACCTCTGTCAGGACTCTACATACCCTTCAATATGTGTGCAAATTCTGCATTTGTACTGTGATACCATAATAGTCTTCCATGTTCCTTTCCATACAATTCCTGATGCTTCCTTTACCTTTCTGGCTCCTGCTGAGCACCAAGATAATTCCAGGAAATGATCTGTTCTCAGCCTCAGTCCTGAGCCAATCCTTTCAGGTGCAGAGCTCAGACTGTTTTGCCTGGTGTGCATCACTTGGTATTAATCAACATTGGATTTCATCTGCCACTCCACTCATGTTCCACGTAGGAGTATTGTAAATTACACACGTCACAGTGTCTGCGGCAGGGAAGCCAAGCAAACACTGAACAAAAACTAAAAAATCCCCACCAATCTCAGTCCCTGCCCAGAACTGATTCACTGATTGGTCATGCCCATCCTACAAAATGAACAACAAAAGAGACCACTGGGAGAAAAAAGGCATTACTTTAAAAAAATCTCACAATCATGGTAACACACACATGGGAAATAAAATTATTTGATTTAGCCAAATTTGAACTTCATGACTCTACAACTTTGGTACTATCTCTATCACGAACAATCGCACCAAGTTACAAAACAGGTGATGCCATGGTTTAAGGTCTGGTTTGTAACCTTCAGTTCATATATTCATTGCAGGTGGACGTTGGATTACTCCAACTTAGTCTCCTGAGACTCAAAACCACACATTTTCTTGTCAAATCTGCAGCACAACCTTCTGTTTTTTACATCACTCAGAAGAATGACATTCCATGAAGAGCTAGCTTAAACAGCCACACAAAAGAGAACTTACACATTTTAGGAATGCTGTCTTTCCCTTTCAATATTCCCAAGCTTTGATGTTCCTTCAAATGACTGCATAATTAAAGACTGTATTTTCTCTCATACTTTGATATTACGAATATTGAAAAGCAGTGATTTTAAAAATACAAAAGCAGTATTTTTTTAATTTAATTAGTTCCTAGTGGGAAAACCCAGTATTTTTTATTCTAATTTTGCTTTCTAAATAATTTGTAAATGTACTGGGTTAACTCATAAAGCAAACTGAAATTAATTCATGAAGCAAATTGCATCAGTGATTTCATGCAGCGTCTGATTCCAAAGGCAGAGAATATTCATCATTCAAATAAAAATTGCTAAATAGAAGTTTGTGACAGGCTCATCACACAGTGTGATCACACAGGACATACAGGACAAGCACGGAGCCAGACCCAGCAGGGGTGTAGGAAAGGCAGGTGCAGCCTGGTCTCCTCCTGTGACTAGGTGACACACCTGGCAGATGAGGGGGAGGTGTGGATGTGTCACCTGGACTCCCATGACATCTGGAAAAGCTGCATCCCAGGGCTCAGAGAGGGGTATCTCCCCTGAGGTAAGGGCTGGCTGGTGGCCAGGCCCAGGGACAGTGCTGCACCCAGCCAGTGTCCGGTCACCAGCCGTGCCCCTGGGGAGCAGTGTTGGGCCAGTCCTGGCCAATACCTTTCAAGATGGCCTGGGAGAGGGGATCAAGTGCTCTCTCAGTGGATAACACTGAGCTGCCTGAGAGTGTGGATCTGCTGAAGGGCTCTGCGGAGGGATCTGGACAGGCTGGATCCATGGAGCACGGCCATCGGTGTGAGGGTCACCAAGGGCAAGTGCTGGGTGCTGCACTTTGCCCTCAACAACGCCCTGCAATCCTAGCTGGGGCAGAGGGGCTGGAGACCTGGGAAAGGCCATGGGGTGCTGGTGACAGCGGCTGGACAGGAGCCCAGGGGTGCCCAGGTGGCCAAAAAGGCCAACGGCACCTGGGCTGTGTCAGGAATAGTGTGGCCAGCAGGAGCAGGGCAGTGATTGTCCCTCTGTGCTGGGCACTGCTGAGGCTCCATCTTGAGGGCTGTGCCCAGCGCTGGGCCCCTCAACCCAGGCAGGACCTGGAGGGGCTGGAGCCTGTCCAGGGCAGGGAACGGAGCTGGGGAAGGGTCTGGAGCCCCAGGAGAGGCTGAGGGAGCTGGGAAGGAGCTCAGCCTGGAGAAAAGGAGGCTCAGGGGGGACCTTGTGGCTCTGCACAACTCCCTGACAGGAGGGGGCAGCCGGGGGGGGTCAGGCTCTGCTGGTAGGGAACAGGGACAGGAGGAGAGGGAACAGCCTCAGGCTGGGCCAGGGGAGGCTCAGGGTGGACAGTAGCAGGAATTTCCCCATGGAAAGGCTGCTCAGGCCTTGGAACTGCCCAGAGAGGTTTGGAGTGCCCATCCCTGGACAGATGGACTCAAGGAAGGGCTGGAGGTGGCACCCAGTGCCCTGGGCTGATGACAACGTGGGTATCAGGCACAGGCCGAACCTGATGGTCTGGGAGGGGTTTTCCAACCTAAATGATTTTCTCATCAAGTTCCTAACACTGAACATTACTGTCTTGTAATCTTAAGATCATGGGCAGTACACTAGACTAAGAGGAGCACTGATCCATGCTCATGCAGAAAGTATTTTCTCCTGATGTCTTCTCACCTATCAATCAATGAGCACAGCTTTAGACATAGTAGATACAAAATCTACTGAGATCCATGGGGATGACTGACCGTCTTACACAGAATTTCATGGGTGATTTTGAGGCTAGGGTCTTCCAAGCAGTCTTCTGGCATTCCAGTCAGAAAGAGGCAAGTGTGAGCTTGTGCTGGGTTGTGCTTTGTTACACAGAATCAAAATGAACTCTGGGTTTGAGCATGTCAAGCCAAAGTGAAATTGATTTTGTAGATTTTAGAATTTTGTAATTTTAAAAAAATTGGCATTTATTTGTAACATGACCTATGAGAGGACTCTGTTAGTGGAGGATATTAATATGTCAAAGGGTACACAGCAAGATAAGCAGCACATTCAAAACTTAAATTAGTATTTTATGTTGCACAAAACACCTTCAGTCAGTAGCAGTTTTCCAAGGAATATAGAGTACACACTTGCAAGAAGTAAAACTGCATGCCACTTTTGGACATAGAAAGAATAATTTCAAAAGATAAAATCTTAAATTGTAAGTGAATTTAAAAAAAAACAACCAAAGAAAGGTGCTATCTGGATGCTTAGCAGATCACAGACATGTCAAATATTCATCTTTCAGTAATAGGTTGGATTGGAAATACTAAGAAATCAACAAATAGGGTTGGAAAAGGCCTTAAAAATAACCAGTTCTACTCCTGCCATGGGCAGGGGCACCTTCCACTAGACCAGGCTGCTCCAAATCCCGTCTGACCTGAGCATTTGCTCGTAAGAACACGGAGGTTTGTTCTGAGGAATGTTTATCTCTTGTGAACCTGCGTGTCCCTCTGTCCCCTCTCTGTGCACAGCACAGCTCACCTGGCGGGCTCCCGTGCCCAGCTGCAGCTGTGGCAATGGCAAAAGCAGA
>VZRF01006382.1:287657-298468 GCA_013396875.1 Vireo altiloquus
AGAAGATACAAAATATTACACTGGAATATTTTTGTTATTTTTCATTATCTTCTGGTTTAGGTTTGATCCCTGTCATTAAAATACATATCTTTCTTAAAGGAGCAAAACCAAATAAAAATAAACAAAAACATGTTTTTCTTTTCAAAACCTTTAAGTCAAAATTATCAGGCATAAGGTAGAGAAATCTTACCTTGAAAGTTCTTCTAGTTTAGATTTAGCAAATTCAAGGCTTTTTCTCTCAACGTGTTCGTGTGGTGTGTGAGCCAAAAGTTCATGAAGTGTTATAATGTATCTGGGAATCTTGAAACCAATAAGGTATAATATCAGTAAATCCATATATACCTTCCCTCAATTTTAATAGATTATGAGCATGTAAATTTTTTTTGACGTTGAAAATACCAGGTGACCTGACTGCATTCAGATAAAATTCACATTGCACAAAAGGAGATTGAAGGAGTCCAGGATTTGACTATTAAAGGCTACAGGGTAACAAGGACCCTTTAGAGCTTTTAACCACAGTAAGAAGGACCCTTCAGAGCTTTTAACCAGAACCAAGTGATGGTGCAGCATAACTTCTCTGACACAACAAGAATTATGTAGGAGGAGAGGTAACATTATGCTCGAGTGGAAAGTCATCAGCAATGACATAATAACATTCCTCATCACACAGGAGCAGAACCATCTCTTGCCCTCTCCTGACCTGGTTTCAACTTAACCCCAAAAAAACCCCAAACCCATAAAAACTTTAAAATATACCACCTCAAAAAGTAAAAAAAGCATTGTTTCAGGTGCTAATGGCTCCTTGGGCTAATATGAATAACTAGCACTAATATATGTGCCACTGATGCCCCTTTTTCAATTTTTTCCTCTGTTTGGGTTGCCAATAGCTGAACAAACTGAGGGGTTTCACTCTTCATCTGATGAGTGAAATGTCAGGTTAAATGAAAAAGACACAAAATCACCAGGCTTCACAAACATCTTAAAACAAATGTCTAATCCAGGCAGATCACAGTAAAATAACAGGAAGGTATGTACCATTTTAAGACTTTTGAGTTTATTTTTCATTTTCTAAAGACCAAGTCACTTGAGAACAAAGGGGGGAGAAAGATACAAAATGGATTGCTAGTAAGATGCTTATGCTCTGAGTTGCTGTAGGTCACCTCCCTCTGGGCTTTATAATCAGAGGTCCTAAGTCAAGAAACTGTTCCTTGGCAATTTCCTTTGGTGCTATCCTCAGCCCACAGTCCCCTTCAACAGCCATAAGACTAAGCAAAGGTGAGCCAGTATGGCTGGGGAAGAGATCTCTACAGGCAGAGTTTTGGTGTAACAACAAAATTAATTAAACTAAACTATTTTGCAGGAGAGCATTTCTAGTTAAGCAAGAACAGCCTTCAATCGATTGTATCTGTGACATAAAATGATACATAAAACGAAATATACACAAAAAATACACATGGACTACCTGAAACATGGGGTAGGTAAGGAAAGTTTCTAGCATTCGGCCCTCACACGCTGGGTTGGCTTCATATTGCTTCAAGAGCTTGTCAAAATCTCTGTTTTGCTTACAGTTTGCCAGTACTTGTAGGCTATACTGATGATTCCGAACAAATTCTTGATATATGTTCAGCATTGGCAGCAGAATATCAAATAAGTCAGCTGGAAAAAGCAGAGAAATTACTTTTTTTTCCCCAGCTACCCATCTATTGAAGCACATTTTTAAATAAAGTACTGTTTTCTCTGGAAGTGAATTACTACAGTCAGTCCTATTTCCAATATACTGACAATTTAGAAACATTAAACAGCTCTTTCACCTGCCCAATGATGGTTGTTCTTATTATCTAATAGTCAGACAGTATTACCAAAAATATAAGTCTAATCAATGCTTAGGGCAGAGCAATTCTCATATACAGATCATTACTGTCCACATGGGATTCCTACTACACCTGATCTTGTGGTTTTAATTCTGCAAATGCATTTCCTTCAAGAAGGACTTTTAAGAAGCCGTGCCTTTAAAAAAAAAAACAACCTTCAAAAACAAATATGAAACTTATACCCCTATAGAAAATAAAGTAACTTACCTAGAATTAAGGTAGGCCAGTTTGCTATTCTTGCTTTTAAGCCCTGGTGAAATATCTCATGAAGAAACATGATTGTTTCACTGTAAAACAAGCATTTAAGCAAACAAAAAGACAATTCTGTTTTTATTTTCTGATTAATAATTCACAGAGAAACATCTCTTCCTCTTTTTGCAATTTGCTAGAAAAAAACCAGAAGACAGTTAATTGTTACAGAAATAAGTGCTTCTTTTCATTGCATTGTTTAAAAGTACTGGCTCAGTGCTTCTAAAAAACACACAGTATTTGGTGTACAAATATTCTAACATTGTATTCATATTCTAACAAGGAAAAGGAAACCTGTCTCATGACTAAAGAACATATTCAATTTCTTAAAAGTTTGGGGCAGATTTGGATGCAATCCCAATCCTGTATCTAATGTTAGATGCCTCCTGGGTTACTTGAACATGCTCATTCCAACAGCACTTGGATGCATAATGAAAGAACAAATCTTTTTTTGCAGGATATGAAAAGACAAGAGAGAAGGAAGGAGACTCCTTAGGCAGGACAACAGAAAATAGAAGCTTTGACGTACTCATCCTCAGGGTCTTATCAGGATCATATGAGGCCACTAAGTCCAGTTCTGCTTTCTTAAGAGAAAAAGAAACAGGAAAGGTGACAGAAAATTATGAGAACTGCCCCAAGAGGCACCATCTGTCCTTTTTTTCCTCTGGCAGAGGAAGACACAAAATGTAGGAAGGTAAAGAGGTCGCGCTGGTTTCAAACAGCATCACCTGCAGCACCTTTGCCTTTCAGCCCAGGAAACATGGTCTGGCTCAGTGACACCACCTGCACCAGAGCCAAAACAAGGGCCAGGCCTCTCTACTGTCAGCTGAACCAGAGTGGAGAGGGGCACTCAGGGAAACCCACCAAAAAAAACCCAAATAAAAAGCCATAAAAAAACCCCAAACAAACAAACAAACAAACAAACCACCCATACCTGTTAAGGAAAATGCTACTGACATCATCGTGACTGATGGGAGGCTTCTTGGAGCTCGCTGCCATCCTCAGGGGCCGCAGGAAACAGTTCACCAGGACATAAAGCTGGTGCACATACTCAGACTCAGCCTCCACCATGTTGAAAACTATCTGGTTCCTCTTCCTCATGCTCTCTGCATGAGGAGAACAAATATAATCTTGGACAATAGTTTTCCATTTTCTTCTGCATAACCAGCCTCGCATAAAGCTCTGAACCTATAAAGGGATCAAGCATAAAAAGAAAATAAGAAAAAAAACACATTACATGACTTATCATAAGCTCCTCACTATAGAAATAACCCTCAAAATTAAAAGTCTTTGCTTGAAAATAAAAAATGTTCATTTATTGACATAGAATTGATCTGTAATTATATATTTTTTACACTTCTATTTGTTAAGGGTCATAATTGTTGCCAGGAAACAGATTGTAAAGACATGTCATACATATAAGGGAATCTTTGACTGCAAGCTCGAGTGTTGTCGCTTCCCATCAGCACAACGAGGCTGTGCTGTTCCTTCTTCCTCCTCTTACACATCTCTCTTACACCCCAAAGGTATCCTACAATACTTCCAGGTAACAATTCCATCACAGACTCAATATCATTAGTGGCAGAATTATTAAATTATTTCTTGAACTAAGTTTGCTTTCCATTTTGAACAGATAACACTTGGCATGTGTATTAAAAGCTATGTATCAATATATTATGGCTTGGTATCAGACACCAAGGCAATAAACATGTTATTCAAAATGACAGATTTTTGGCATTCTTAAAAAGCACCTCTATGTCATGGGAAAATCTAACTAAGCACAATATCTATTGAAGTTGCAAGTGGATTAGAGATTACAGAAGAGGTCTACATCTGGTTACAGGAAATTTCATTATGTCTGTGCCCTGCTCTTGATGTGAAGATCATTCATCTTCAAAGAGAAGTGCAAAATTTCACTGGTAACAGTTTACTCTGAAAAAATAACTTGGAAAAAAAAGGGACTGAACTGTCAAAATGACCAAGGTGAAGAATGCAGTGATTTACATACAGATTCAAAAGTCTCTTGCTACTAAAAGAGGCATTTCCAGCTTCTATAACTATGGCTAAAGGAAAACTCACACCAAGTTACCAGCTCAGTGCTGACCCTGGCTGAGACTGCACACCCCAGGAAAAGGCAGAAACACGACACATTTCATAAAGGATACTCTGCAAATACATCACAGGATAAAACGTGGCACGAAAATACATATAGTTAAAGAGGTTTTAGTAAGGGCAGGGCCAAGGAAAACTTGGAGTTGAGTGTAGTTAAAGAAAATAAATATAACTAGACAGACAAAAATACAGAACTGCACTCCTCATTCCACCCTTCTCCCTTTAAGCACAAAAGACTTCATGTTTACCTTCTTAATTTTTTTAATATCTGGATCTTCATCTTCCTGGTTGCCTTGATAGGGTCGCATTTTTTCCTTTGTTTTATTCAATGCTACAATCTGATAAAACCAAACATTCATTAAATGCTTCCTGGAGCTAATGAAACCATTACTTGGAGAACTAACAGAACAGTGATTTCCCCTTCTCCCAGCCTGTGGAAGGTGCACAGAATGACCAGCACACGTTTGGTGACAGGGACAGGAGCACTTCTCCTCAGGTCATTACAATCTCTGTCCAGCGGAAAGGGGAACCCAGAATGAGCAGGTTCTCCCCCAAAACCAACTGTGCCTTTTGGGCTTTATCAGCTTGGGACTGCAGAGAGGTTTGTAACAGCAGCCTGTGAATCAGAGCAGTCTGGAAGAGCTCTTAACATGATCACAGCCAAAGGCCCTACATTGGGATCAAATTCAAACCTGAAGGCAGGGAGGAAATAATTCCATCAGTGGCACCCAGTGTGCAAAGCAATGTGTCATCCTAAACCCTCTGACAGGAAAAGTAATCCAATCAGCTCAACAGGCCCCAATATTTCTAAGAAAATTTTTTATCTGAGGAGTCACTGGGGGCCCATTACCTATTGACCTCAGTGCGTTCTGCCATTTTCACAAAATACTACAGCAACATTGAATACCACTGCAATGCACACAGCAAAATGCTACAATCCACTGACTGTCTGGTGGGTCTGAACACACCTCTGACTTCAGCCTCTCGATCTCTGTGTCCTGGTCCTCCAGCTGGTGCCGGAGCTGGTTGGCAGCGACCTTCTCTGTCTCCACGATCTGCACCAGGTGGATGTACTTCTGCATCAGCACCTCCCGCTCAATCAGGATGTCTGAGTAGCTGCCAGGGAAAGCTTAGGTCAGTAAAAACAGGCAGATATTGGTCTTCATCTCCTCTTATGCGATATGGACAGATAAACGTGGCCCCAGTGACAAAAATCCTGCAAAGCCACGTTTGTTTGGTTTCATCTATAATATATGGCTTGATCATAAACCACTCAAATCATAACCACCAAATCATCCCAACTGAGAGAATTTAATATCCTTTTTAGACACAGGTGCAACAGTGCCAGTTTCACAGTATCCAGTTACTGACAGCAAGATAACTGCACTTTTTATGAGCTTCTAATTCTCACACTAAGCCCAAGAATTCTATAAATCCAATTTGTTCTATTTATTTTAAGGTCTTGATTTTTTCCCATCTTTTGGGAGGACTTGAGGGAGCATATAGCACTTCATCAGAACTAATTCTCTCCATCTGGCAGATCTCTTTATGGAAGAATTCCCATCAAAACTGTCATTACAGTGTGCTACAACATTTTATTCTTTAGGCCATTTTAAGATTACTGAAATAAATGCCTTTAATCTAATCAGTATCAGGAACTATGGTCTCAGTCTCTCTTTTAGCCCTTGGGCAGCTTTTTCCTGAAAAGGGACAACACCCCTAGGGCAATTATATGCCACAATCAGAGCACCATGTCAGAAGTGCTTCTCAGCTTCAGCTAGAGAACAAAGCAGCTTCTCCCTAGGCAGCATCTTCGCCAGACCCTGAAGCAACAAAATCAAGCACTTTGCTGCCTCTTACCCCAGGTTTCAGGAAGGCTGTTCTCTGAGAGTTACATAAATTTACAAGATAAGGGCCAAGAAAAACACAGCAGTATGGAGGCCCTAAGATCCTTTGAGATCGGATCCCTCACTATTTAATATCACATCTTTTTCCACTGTTGAGTTTGAGCACAGAATTTAACAAAAGGAATTTTTGGAGTGCAAATCTCTTACTTTTAAATTTCTTCCCATTTGTTATAGCACTCATAAAACAATGAACATTCGCTATTAAATACTGTAGGGCCTTTAAAATTGCAATAATGTGCATCCTCTGTAGCATGGTTTTTCTGTAAATACTTATTTGTATTTCAGTCGGTGCACTTATACACTGGAGGCAGCCAATATTAAGCACAGCTATTGAATTCAACACCTAACCTGGAAAACAATCTTAGATTTAAAATAATTACAATAAATTCCCACAGCTGTCATAAAGTAAAAGTTTTTCCTCCTTGTATAGATTATAAAAACAATAAGAAGTGAATTTAATTCTATTACATTTGCTGTTATATTTTGACTGTTGGAAAAAGAAAGGTCATGACACCTCTTCCAAGAAGTAAAAAACATACATAAATAAATCTGTCATGAAACAAGCCACTTATCACTCAGCTGTGCAATAACAGCAATGAAGTATGAGATTACTTCTTTAAAAGCTTTCAATAATAATTCGTTTTGTGTTGCAAGAATTCTGGGGTTTTTTTCAGAGACTAGAGTACTTCATCTCTTTGCACCCTAAAAAGGCATTTGTACATTCTAAAAGGCGTCTGAGTTAAAAATACAGTTAGCACTAATTGTTTTATAATTGTGATGAAGATAAAATGAAGATAAAAATATATGTAACACATATAATAAAATGCTTTCTTTGATTTATATTCAATATAAATAGTCTTTCCTACCTAAAACCAAATCCAGACAGGTAAAACACCCTCTTTTTCCATTTACCCTTCTCCAAATGTTCTTAAAGTTTTGCTACCCATTGTTTCCAATGCAGAATTTGACAGGTTTCACCTATACTTTATTCAAACTGAGGAAAACTATAGGAAAATAGGACACAGACTCACAAAGGATGAACTGCTGACATAGGACCCAAGATATTGTTACATGTAGTGCTTTTCTTTCACTTCTTTGTTTCCTCCTTTAGGGGAAGAAACTTTATGTATATTTTCCAGATTCCTTTAATGCATTAAGCTGGACTTGCACAGCTTTGTTTTACTGGGGAATAAGAAACCTTTGTAAGACTGAAGTTTGTGTTCTTTTGAGATGTTCTTAGAGGAATTCACCAGGGTGGCTTTGGCTGTCTAAAATGTCAGGCTCAGCCTGAAACCAAAGAACATCTCCTTCACTCCCATAATTAGCAGTATGAAGAAGAGTTAATTTTAAAAGTCTGTGTACACCTACACTAACTTAGAATAGGCTAAATCCATTTTCCTTCTCAAAACTACTGCTGGGAAAGGAAAAATCAGAGGCTTTTGGCATAAACTTCACGTACTTCCAACAGCCCTTTCCATCCATCCATCTCTCTGCATGCCTGAGTAGAGATCACGATGTACAAATGTGTTAACCTGAATATCCAGAGTAATCCCAGGAGCCTTACAAGAGGACAGGATTTCAATACTGACACGAACACTCATGTATAAAATATCCTTGTCAGAGAAAATTGTACCAAAATGTTCACACGTCAAACAAACACAAAAGGTACATAAAACATCTTGTAAGCAGCCAGCTTAGATCTGGTTCTCTGTCTGGGGTCCTGTTTAATAGAAAGAAACAAATGAGGCAAATCACAGCTTACATGAATTTGTATTAATATTTTATTAAGAGAACCAATTCTGTAATATGTAGTATAGATAAAACATCCTGAAAGCTGAGGCTGAACCTATCTACTACCACCACTTGCAGAGACAGGACTCAAACCAGGTATTCAAGAAGCTCTGATTGACCACCACCTACCATATGGGGAGAGGAAGAAATCAATCAAGTCCTGAGATAAACTGTTGCACCATTTATGGTGACATGCTCAGAATACGTAGGAAAACTGGAGAAAGTTTAACCATAGCCTAAAGTCTCCTTGCTCTGGCAACAAGCCAGGATAGAAGTCCCAGTAGTGCTACGAGCCAATATATTTGAGTTTTGTCCTGAACCGAGACCAGAGTTATGGTTCATTGGAGCACTCCATGCTAACTGCACTAGAGCTGCTCAGGCTGCTAGAAGAACCAGGCATTGGGTCTGTCCACATCAAATCACCCTCCTCAAAAGCAGAATGAATAAAGCTAATTCAGTCGCTATGAAAACCAGGCTCTGGCTGTCTGGAAGGCAGAAGAAATTGCCTGCATCTGTCTCCACACCCACCTCGAGCAGCAGTAGGACTCCTTAATAGCAGAGAAACAGCCTCCAGGCAGGTTTTAAAGCCTGGTGGCACAGTCACTGCCACAGCAGGGATGGGAACAGTAAAAGCTGTAGTAGAACATAACCAATCCTTCCCTGTGACTCAGTCAAGGTGCCTCAGGAGAGCACCAGTGCACAGAAACATCCAGCCTTTGCTGACCTCCTGTGTAATCCAGAGTTCCAAGCGACCCTTGTGGCTGCCAGAGCCACAGGGCACCATGAGAACTCCACATCCCACACAAGTTTTACTGCAAGATCCTTTTAACTTGGATTAAAGGGGGGAATCACCAGAGAGGGGGAAACACCAGCTAGAATAAAGAACATTAAGAAGGGGGGACCCAACAATCAAAGCACCCAAAACCATGTCCATGGGGAATGCTCACTCCAGGAGCACGGGTGTGGGGAGGGAATGCTACCCTCTCATGTGGGATGGAGACTGTGCTGAAAGCACCTCTCATCAGCCAGTCTGTCACCCATCAGAGTCACAGCTCACACCAAAACCAGCTGTTCCCACGGTCCCAGCACTCTACCCAGGAAAATCTGACCTTAGGAATTCATCCTCAAACAAACTGGAGGAAAATGGCACCTCACCCCACTCTGCAATACTGAGACAGAGCTCAATGCATGAGCAGCCATGAACCACAGAATCACGGCATGGGTCAGCTTGAAGGGACATCAAAGATCACCCAGTGCCAGCCCTGCCATGTCAGGGACACCTCCCACTGTCCCAGGCTGCTCCCAATGTCCAGCCTGGCCTTGGGCACTGCCAGGGATCCAGGGGCAGCCACAGCTGCTCTGGGCACCCTGTGCCAGGGCCTGCCCACCCTCCCAGGGAAAATTTCCTTCCTAATATCAATTTTAACTCCCTCTTCTAGTTTAAAACCATTCCTCTCCATCCTCTTGCTATCTGCCCACATAAAATATAATTCTCCCTCTTTTTCATAAGCCCCCATAAAAGAGAAGCTCATGAAAGGCTGCCATGAGCCATGCCCAGAGCCCACAGAAAGGCTCTCCACAACTCCTCTCAGGCTGAGAAGAGGCTCCAAACACAGAGGTGTGAAACTTTTTATGAGATACAGGCAAGAGCATTTTGGGATTGTACCAGGCTTGTCATGGAAGTGCAGGAACCAAAGGTAGGGAAACGGGGCATGGAAGAGGTCTGAGTAGCAAGCTTTGGAAGACACAGAGATAAGGGGATACAAGGGGATAAAGGATCACACGTAACCAGACTGATGAATACACTTGTTTGGTCATGAACTGCACATCACCACCACTACCAATCCTGCCTTCTCATCAACCCCCACTTCTCACCCTTTGCCTTGGTGAGGGGACTCCATCTGAGCATCCATGGAGCTCTCAGTGCAACTTCCTGGAGCTGGTACCAAGAGGCCACAGGTCCCTGCAGTGCCAGCACCACACTGGAGGGGTGGGAGGTGTGAGCCTGGCCAGCTGTGTGACCACCAGCCACGGCTGAGCCAGGCGAGCCAAGCGTGGGGGATGCACCAAAGCCTGGCTGGACCAACAGAGACTCTGATTTGGCTGCTGGAGGGCACCAGAAGCCCAAGACAGCTTCTGAGAACACCATGAGGTTGGGTAGCTGGCTGAGAAATGACTTTGCAGACTTGTGTGCGCCCAGCTGGAGCGGAGAGTAGCACAGTACCTGCAGCAGCTGGGGATGGAGGGTCCAGGAGCAGCTCC
This sequence comes from Vireo altiloquus, assembly GCA_013396875.1. Lineage (NCBI taxonomy): Eukaryota > Metazoa > Chordata > Aves > Passeriformes > Vireonidae > Vireo > Vireo altiloquus. The sequence continues at coordinate 297,850 of VZRF01006382.1, forward strand.
TGGGCAGCCTGCACGGTTCAGTTACTCTCCGTGGAGCCCATCCTGTGTGTGTGTACTGGATGTACCTCTTGGCCTCGCTGCCAGCCCACCAGAAACCACAAAATCGTGGTTATTAAAGCACCAGGCCTCAGCTAATAAAGCTTCACTGAGCAAGGCATCACTGCAAGTCAGCTCCGAGCTGCCGCACTGAGCTTACAACTATCTGCAAAATACTGTGTAAAACACACACCAAAGTGTGCCTACGAATCTTAGAGAAAGCCTTTTTGCTTCTGTTTGTTTTTATTTTTAAATTGCCAGTTAGAGGGCAGTAGCTCCTCATACACCTTAAAAAGTGACCCAGATGAAAGAAGCATTCCCATTTTCCTCCCTGCTCTTCTCCCACCCCACCTGTGCAGTGAACAGACCTGGAGGAATGAGATGGATTAAAACTAAGCTGGCAATAAATAAAGCATAATTCCTTTTCAAATCAGTTTCCCAATTAAGTTCACACTTATGCCTGCATGAAAGAAGGGTTTTCATTCCCACACATGGTAAATTTAAGACTTCGGAATGAGTTAAAATAGAGAAGTCTAGTAAATTTTCTAATACTGCATCCATATGAAAGGGAAAAAAAAATATA
>VZRF01006382.1:298816-314156 GCA_013396875.1 Vireo altiloquus
ACAGAGAAACCAAAAGTACTGAAAATTCAAATAAAATGGAAGGAGAAGAAAAGTAAGTACAGATGTGGATCTGATAATGAGGTCCCACTAAAATATACCAGATTAAACACCCCTGTTCCAGCTCAAAAGCCAAACAATCCCCCACATGAGGAGGACAGAAACAATGGACAATGTCACAGCAGAAAAAATCCTTTATTTATGTACTGGTATCCAAATAAACTACTTATTTACCCAGAGTGGGCCATGGAGTGCACTGAGATTGGAGCACCCTTTTTTCAATACTCTGTTTATAACTTACAGAGTAAATAAACATGAAATAAATTTTGATGGCTACAAACATGTGCTTGGCAAAAAAAAAAAAAATCATGAAAAGCAGTCTAAAATGAAATTAATTAGATTTTCTATATGTCAATCTAAGAAAACATAAAACCTCAACTACCTCAATTGCATTGTCTCAGCTAACACATGGATTACCCCAGCTCCTCGTGAGGATAAGACCCTCTGGAAAGCAATTAAATATTTCTGTTTCTCAAATGCCAGCATATTCACACAGAACAAGATGTTCCCAGGTCTGTTTTCATTTTCAGAGTAGTAGAAATCTTCTCAATATCTCCTGCAATTTGTAAATAAGACACCTGAGATAGTTTTTTGTACTATCTTTAAAGTGCTACATAAAATGTCATTCAGCAATGCATAACAAAAACCTGAAAGAAGTGTCAGAGATATCTTAGGTTAGACTCAAATGAACAGTGACACTGAAGAAGTTGCCAAAATTTTTCCCATTTGTCAAAAATACAGACAAACTCAAGGGAAATGGTCTATATCATGAGGCAGGCAAAATTCAATCCCTAAAGAAAATCTGTGCTATTTTGTTTAATTAACTTGACAAGAAAAATCTTACACAATAGTCTAATACTATTACTTTAGCTTCTTTTTATGTATCTTCAGCAAAAGACCCTATGGTTTAGTAACAAACTAGAAACTCCAAGTTGTTCTGCTTAATACAATGTAAAACAAACAAAAGCAGCTTCCAGTGAAGTAGAAAATCGCCAGAGCAATGAGGTAACCACAATAGGGAATAGCACTCCATGCTTACCAACTAGATTTTAGAATTTTTTTTGTCATTTTTTGGCATTTTGCTCAAGAAAACACAAGAAAGCCATGTCCATGGACAACTTCCCCAAGAAATTGAGATACCTGTGCAGAAAAGGTGAATAAGAAAATCCCGCAAATGACACAGGACCATGAGATTGTCCCTCACAAAGGTGTCCATAGTTCAACATCATCACGAGGTAGGCCCAAACAAAGGGGAAACAGTCAAACAGCAAAAGGGATGGAGATAAAAATACTGATCCTAATTACCTCAGAGACACAGCTGTCCTCTAAAGGTTGCAATGACAACTTCCTGGCAGAGTCCAAAGTCAACTGCCCTGACCCTGAATGTCACAACCAACTTCTTCACAAGTTCTCAATATTTTCAGCTGTGTATTGTTTATCATTGTCTTGATTTTGTGTCAGTTTCTATCCTGAAAATTCATGTGTGATACATTTCCGGACTGAACTAACAGGAGAAAAATCTACCTTGTGTTACAAACCTCTTCTTGCTTACATGACTTTTACACCAGGCAGTGGACTAGAATCCCAGAATCCCTGAATCCCTGAGTTTGGAAAATCTCTCCCAAACCATGGAGTCCAAGCTGTGCCTGATCCCCACCTTGTCCCCAGCCCAGAGCTCTGAGTGCCACCTCCAGCCCTTCCCTGGACACCTCCAGGGTTGGGCATTCCAAACCTCCCTGGGCAGCTCCTGCCAAGGCCTGAGCTCCCTTTCCATGGGGAAATTCCTGCTGCTGTCCACCCTGAGCCTCCCCTGGCCCAGCCTGAGGCTGTTCCCTCTCCTCCTGTCCCTGTTCCCTGCGAGCAGAGCCTGACCCCCCCCCGGCTGTCCCCTCCTGTCAGGGAAAGGTTGTGGCAAAACCAAACTCATGCTGCACAGAGGGAACCTCAGGATGCTGCTGTTCCTGAATGCCATTACCACAAGGCTTAAAAGTCCTGCTCCTTTCTTCACTCCCTGTTGGTCATACTCCACAGAAGAAGCTGTCCCAGACCACTGATGACAAGGAGGCTGTTCCTGCTCTGCTGCCCCGCAGCAGCACAGGGCCGTGGCTGTCACACACAGGGCACGGGATAAGCTCCGAGCCCCAGGGGCACCCAAGGCATGGAACAAAGTGCTCACCCAGAGGGCAGCAGGCAAAAAGTGCCTCACCACTGCCCACCCAGCCAGGCATCTCCTGGGAGAGGACAGGGCCCAGCTCAGGAGGCACCAGCACCGAGAAGAGGATGCAGATCCCAAGGCTGGAGGCCCAGGCAGCATAAGACCTGCAGCTCCAGGGCCTCATTTCACAAGCTCTAAATTAAAGACTACTAGCTGCTCGTGTTCAATTTTAGTTCTAAGGCAGAATCACTTGTGTTTACATGGCTCATGTCCTAAGCAATTCGGGAGCTGCCTGGTTCCTTGTGCGTTACCATGGCAGTGCAGATTAGCTGAGGTGAATGTGGATGGGAGGAGGCTGCAGAAAGTGCATTTCAGCAGCGGCTTTGCCTCCACGCGCCATTCCACGAGCCTTCAGGGAGATGATTTTCATTTAGATTACACCCAAACCATGACCACTTGCGACCCAGACCTCTCCTCAGGCAAAGACTATTGCATGGCGGGAGGTCCTACCACATCTCTTTTCACAAAACTGTGGTTCAGGTGATTCAGAACTTCAAACTCAAAATGTTATTTGTCACACTTGTCATCTTAATGGTTTGACCTCCTCTTTCTTGAATTTATTTCTCCATACAAGTTTCTAAGGAAAAACTCATTTATTCATCTGTCATACCATTAATTTCCTCATTCATATGACATACTTTTCTCTAACAGACGACTAATCCTAAGGCTTGTTTCTAATAAAATCATGTTCTTCCCAAAGTAATTTCAACTGCAGCAGTTGCTTATGAAAGATAAAAGACAGGGAAATAAGCATTGAATGTTAAAGCTGCTTTTTTCCTATAGCATACTTATGAATTGCAAACAATACACAACTAATACATGTGAACATTTATTTCTGTCTGGAAGGTGGGTTTAGATTTTCAAAGTATTATCCATTTATCAGTAATAAAATGGATCAGAGGGTCACAAATCGAGTTTCATACCTCGCTTGGTGAATAGCTTCTACCCACTCATCTCCATCAAGCTCATCCTCACAACGCAGCTCCAGTGGCTTCTGCCCCTCATGGCCAAAGAGAACAGTAAAGTAGTGCTACAAATTAGAACAAAGGAAAAAATGGTTCAGAAACTCTTAAATGAGAAAGATATATAAAATTTAAAAACCAACAAAAAATCAACCAAACAAAAAACATCCCACCCAGCAAAAAACCCCACACCAATAGACTTTCTATACTCAGCCCAAAGTTCTGTCAACTCAAGGGAGATGTGTTTTAAGGTTTAGTCCTGAAACATGGATTGGAGGTGAAACTACTCTCAAAGTATTCTCCTGTGATTCAAGGTAATAGCTTTCATGTACTTATTGTTAAGTTATTGTTCTTAAACTTACACATACAAGACGAGAAAATACAATTCCCTAAAGAGCTCCTCCAGCCAAGTACAATACCAGAACTACAGTGGGGTGTCCGTAGATCTTCTCTCTTGCATTTTTTCACCTATAACTGTCCTCACAAGCCAGCATGGGGCACCAAGCCTGGAACCACCACACCTCCTCCAGAGAATGCAGACTGTGCACTGGCTCCAGCTTATTCCCCACCTCCCCAAAATAACAGGGACTCTTCTCATTCATCGTACTCCCAAAACATTTTTGCCCCTCTTTCAAAAAGCCTCACCCATAACTGTATGGCAGCAACCCTTTGTTTTCACAAGAAAAGGCTATTCACACAAAAACTGTCATATTCTCATTGGCATTTCTTACATGAAGGGCATTGCCCAGGTGTGCTCTGCAGAACTTTCAGGGAAGTTTTTGCCACTCTCAGAATGTGGGGAGGGGAGGGCCACCAGTTATCTACCTTAGCTCCCATTTCATAGGTTATTTACAGCCTTATTTTGCACAGCTTGTGTACTAACTTACAGTCAGGCAGCAAAACAGAATTCTTCCAGATCAGACAAAAACAGGTCAGAAAATATTCTACCTAAACACACACCTTCAATTTCCACAGGTGCCTTAAATGCACCCTTTAGAAATCCAGATGTTTCTCAGCAGGACCAGCAAGGGGCCTGCCCAAACATAAAAACATCTATCTTTGGGTCTGAGGTCATCCAGGAGTAATTCTACCTAAACTTCTCTGGATCACTCCATTCTCCTCATTGCCCAGAACTGTCCCATCCCTCTTGTACTTCCACACCTGTAGGCAGGGAACAGAAATTCCTGTCTGGGCTCCAACAGCCAAACTCGAGCACTCATTCATTGAGTTTGCTTTTGGGTAACATGAGTACAAATAAAGGAATTCCATAAAAAGAAATTATTCACTTGTGCTTTGAATTAGTTTGCTAAACATCACTACATGTACACAAAACACTTTTCATGCAGAAGACCATCAGAGATGCAGGACTGCAGACAAACATGACAGAAATTAGGCTAAATCAGATGCAGCATTCACATTTAATAGGCTTTAACTAAAGGAAGTTCAGTCTCAGATCTGTTAGGTTTCAGAAATAAAACAACTCCAGAGCCCAAATGAGGATTAATAAATGAGTAAAAGGACAATCTTATAACTAGTGGGGTATCAACAGAGCATATAACTTAAACGTGAATGCCATGAATATTGAAAAAGAAAATAAAATTTAATCAGGTCCATAGGATTCTACATAGCAGTGAAAGACAAAAACCTTTACAACAATACAGTGCAGTTGAAAATAACTTACAGCACAGTGAAAAGTGCAGCAAGATTACACACAAATGTGCTCTGTTTATAAAGTGGAATAGTCTATTTTAAAAAGCATATTTAAAGATAAATCACACTGTTCAGCACTGCATATTATGTAACACGTTATTTGCATTTCATAAAGCTGTTACATACAAAATTAGAAGAAAGACACAAGTGCAGACAAGCACTGGATTTAATCCCATTGTGTGGGGATTCAAGTTAAAGGGAGAGACAATATCACAGTCCTCCTTACTTTTGAAGTGCAGCAACTCAGACCTCTTTAGAGCAAGACTTGCAGTGATCTCATGTCGCAGAATTTAAACTCAGAGGTGTGCAGTTACCATGGTGACAGGCACGCTAGAAACACACAGATCCAGAAAATGCACATATTTAAACTAACTTAGGGAGCAACCACAGTAGGTCTGGACCCAATGGCAACTAAAGCTAAATTATAGAAGACATTTGTTTTGAAATCACCTACATCTGTCACCCCCTCAAACAGGCATGTTGCACTCAAGCATCAGTATCAACTCTCACTTCATTTATCCAAAAATAGTCACCTCTAAAGCAAGCAAAGAGCACAAAAAATATCATAACATGCCTCTAAAAAGAATCTCAAAGTAATCTTTGAATTCTCTTTTCAAAATAAATGTTGCTCACTTAAAGAACTAATTTACTACAAGAAAATAAGATGGTATCTGTGATGTACTATTCTCCAGTAAATGATGTATGTGAGTGGGCCTGTATATACAATTACATAGAGACAATATAATTTTAGCACTGCCATTCAATGCTAAACAGTTCAGCTTCCACATCAGTGCAGCACACTACAGGTAAAAAACACTCCTCTGCATACACAGTATCAGTTTCCTAAAGGGAAAGCAGTAAATATTTAAGCATTGTAGCACATATTTACATCAACTACCCTCATCACTTTCATTATCATGTCTGCTGGATAGCAGGAAGGCATTTGTGTTTCAAGTTCATCTGGAAAATTTCATTGTCTATGCTTATTCTGAAAATCACTGGACTCATAGAAGGTAATATGAATAATCTGGTTTTTGACATAAAACAAATTCAGTACTTTCATTTCAAAGTGTCTTTTCAGCATTCAGGTGCACACAAGTGAAATGTCAAGGTTTCCTGTGAATAAAAACACCTTTGGGGAAGTCCTTCAAGGTAAAGCTTGAGGAAAAAAAAGGAGGGAAAGGTTCAGGTACCCTGCCCAGGTACAAAGGCATGACTGACTGCCGAGGGAAAGAGTTCAGGTGTATCAAGAGCACTTGTGATGTGTCACTGCTCCGACTCATATCTGGGGCTAACCCCAGTTTCTCCCTGCAATGAAAGGAGGAATGGGGAAGGAGCTGATGGGCACCTGCTGCAGAGACAGGACTGGAGCCAGACTCAGACTCGGGGAAGAAGTCCTGCACCAGAGCTGGGCTGCACAGCAGCTCCCAACACAACTCAATCCTTATAAAACTGTCGAAGTGATGGCAGTGCTCAAAACAAGGCAGCCAGAGCTCCAGAGCTGCCAACATTTCCCCTTCAGAGGGGAAAAAAACATTGTTCTGATAACAAAAAAATCAAACAAACAAACAAACAAAAAAAACCACACACACAAAACAACCCCACAAAAACCAAACTCCAAAAAGCAACTGGAAAAACCCCATACCAAAAAAAAAAAATCGGGCCAAATGATACATGCCCTGTAACAGAAACACTGCTTTTAGGACCACTGAGGTGAATTAGTGATGATGGCTCAAACAGCCTGGTGACCGAAGCACTGAGGGACCCAGAGGAACAAGGATTCCCACAGAGGTGCTGGTGCCTGTCACAGGCAGAGGAGCTGGTACCCCAGGGAACGTCCCCTGGCAATTCCACTGCGAGTTCCTGCCTTCAGGTCCTCATAAATTTGGTCAGCTTTGACTGTCCAGGAGGCAAAGCTCACACCGGAGAAATTATGCAAGTATCAACAGGGCTAGTGATATGCCACCCTCCCAGCAGCAGGGCGAGTCAACATGTAAATTATGTTCCAAGGGACACCAGGGTGACACCAAAGTGCATTGTACTGTGGGCTTGCAAATGGTGTGTGTGGCGTGGCAATGGATAACCTGCCCATGATCTGCTCTTCTCTAAGCTTTCCTTACTAAACATAAAACTAATTTATAACAATATACTGTAAAATTATAGTTTTAAAACTTACTTTTGCCATGATCACGCTAGGTGCTATTTCCTGATTTTTTGCCAATTTATTACAGTCTTGGTTTAACTATTCAAGCCAGGATGTTGAGAGTAAGTTAAAAAGAAAATTCCAGGTGTCAATACGGATCAGAAAGGAAACCAGAGATGAAAAACAACAATGAAAAATTTGTCTGTGTACCAAGATTGCTACCAAAACATTAATAGCCATACCAAAAGCCTGCCTTCATGAGGAAGGCATGAGGAAGCTTAATCATTTGCTGTGTATTTAAGGCTTATATTCACCATCAGATGTTAGCAAGAGCATGTTGCAAACCCTTGATGCTGAAAAAGGTGGCAGAGGTGATTAATTAAAATCTAACATGACAAGCTAAAAATATTTCTTGTTCTTGACTTCTAAGGACATTTTCATTTCAGAATCTGGAAGCCTGTGTACAACCTGAAATGCAAGTAAATGACTGAGCAAAAGAGAACAATCACTGCAGCAAGTGAAAACTCCTCAGTAATCCCAGAAGGAAAAGCAGCAAACTGTAGTCTAAATCATAACAGCTTATACTATTCACGGACACATAAACTCATGAAGTTTTCAGATGTGTTCTACTGGCAGTATTTTGCCCAGCTTCTTAAAAACAGAACAAAATGTGTATTCCATATTTCTTAGATCCTGGGGAAAGGGAAGGGAAGGAAAATAAGAGGACATGCTGGGAAGAAGGCAGCATGTCTAGAGGGGAAGTGGACAAGGATGAGGGTATGGAGGTGAGGGAAATGTTTGGGGGAGACAGCAGCAACCCCTCACAGAGAGAGACTAATTATAACAATGTGAAGTGTCAGGACAAGAGGGAATTGTTTCAACGAGAGGAGGGTTAGATGGGATATTGGGCAGGAATTGTTCCCTGGGAGGGTGGGCAGGCCCTGGCACAGGGTGCCCAGAGCAGCTGTGGCTGCCCCTGGATCCCTGGCAGTGCCCAAGGCCAGGCTGGACATTGGGGCTGGGAGCAGCCTGGGACAGTGAGAGGTGTCCCTGACGGGGCAGGGGTGGCACTGGGTGGGCTTTGGAGGCCTTCCCACCCAGACCATTCTGTTATTCCATGGTTCTGAGAGCAGTATGCTGGTAGGAAAGGAGTGTTCCTCTTCTGCCAGGGAAGACTCCCCCATCTTGGGACTTGCTGTGCCACCACTACTGGCAGGAAATCCACAGCCCACTGTTGTTAAATTAGCATGAGAATGGAATAATGACAGGACTGAGAATTCATTTTAAAGTTTCCAGGGAGATATACTGAGGCAACACATTTCATGCTTGTATCACACCAATTAGTAGAAGCTATAATGAGAACAGGATTAGTGGACATCAGAATTAATACGATGTACTCAGGAAGAGTCAGATGGTTTTTGTACAAGGATGGCATCTCCTGTAAACCCAGGGGAGCTCTCAGAAGGGCCAACAAGTGTTTGCATTGCAACAAAAAAGGTTTTTAAAATTACTCTGACAGATATTTAGGGTAATGCTTAAGCATCTAGGACTTAAAAGAAAAACGTCACTCCAAAGATGGAACAAATAAAAAGGAAAAAGAAAACCTGATCAAAAGCTAGGAAACAGAGCTGGAATACTGGACCATCTGTCAGTTCTTACAATGGAACAAAGTCATCAAAGGACTTCCTCAGGGAATTCTGTTGAGGACTGCGACAGGCATTACAAAGGATGACAAAGTTTGTAAATTATTTAGGATAGTAATTATGAGAATCTATTATTAAGAACTTCAACAGGCCGGAGTTACTGGACAGCAAGATGGCAGATGGAATTATCTGTGCACAAACACAAAGTGACACCCGAGGAAAAGCATTCCAAGCTTCACATGTGGAAAGATGGGCTTTGTTCTTGGTACCACCACTCAGGGACAAGATCCTGGGAAAAGTTCCATGAAAACACCATTCCAATGTTCAGCAATGCCAGAAGAAGCAAATTGGAGCACAGGGACAACTGGGAAAGAAACAGAACAAAGTTACACTATGAAACATCCTGAATGCTGTGGTGTCATACAGAAAGGGCAACACAAATTGGGAAAGGTTCAGAAAAAGGTAGAAGTGGTGTGGAAAGGGTTGGGTATGTCCCAACTGGATAAGTAAAAACTTAATTGGGGACTCTTCAGTACAAAGAAAGGAAAAGGGGCGATGGTTTTAAACTGAAGGAGCCAATTTAGACTGGATATAAGGAAGGGGTATTCCACCATGAGGCTGCCCAGGAGGAGGTGGATGCCCCATCCCTGGACACATTCAAGGTCAGGCTGGACAGGGCTCTGACCCACCTCATCAAGGTGAAGATGTCACAGATCTTTGCAGGGAGAGTTGCACCAGGAAACCCTTAAAAGGTCCCTTTCAACCAAACTGTTCTGTAATTCTATGGAAGAAACAACTTTGGGGATACAACAGGAGTCTGCAGAACTGGGAGATGTATGAAACGGATGAATAAGGTTACAAATATCTACTTCTTTTGCAATTAAAAATAAAAAATCTATTAAACAAAGGTCAGAGAAAACAGCTTCAAAACAAACAGAAGAAAGCAGTTCTTTGCAGAACTGTTGATAGTCTGGTATTGCTCTGTGACAAAGGAAGTGGTAAATGCAATGGCAGTGATGTGCAGGGAGAGCAGAGAGCTCACTGTACAGAATTTCTGGGCTAGCAAACACACAGAATTCACATATTTGGAATGCAAACAGTCCTGAAGCTGAAAATATCTGGAAAGTCATTTCAGAGGAGAGGGAGAGGAAAAGTAATATAAGTATTAAATTGATGCCTTCCCCAGCATGTCCTCATGGCGACCATGTGGGACAGGTAATTAGAGCAGTTGGACCTTTTGTCCACCCAAAAGAATCCTTTCTCATAGTCCTACAGGAGCTAATTAAAACTTCCCTTGGTGGCATGGGAGTCTTCTGCAGCCTTCAGATTGCTTTGCACCTGATTATAAATGCGATGCACTTGTACCTTCATGAAGTGCTGGCTCTTGCAAATTTTCTGGGTTTTTTCTTGTTGATTTGGAGTTTGATTTTGATTCTTTAAAAAAATAAAGAAGTAATTTGCAAACCTGGAAGAGAGAGACTGGAGTATATCAGGTTCTGTGTTTCTTTCTGGTGATATCTGGGGATTAAGGGGTTTTATTATCATTTTAGTGTTACTTTATCATCCCTGATAGGCAGAAATCTGATACTGAACAGAACTATGGAGAAAAAAAAATCTAGAGGTAAATGAGAATAGGGCTTTTATCTGCCAAGAGCACATTAGAAGGTCCTGATTTGGATCTCGCACAGTGAGGAGATTCAGAGATGGGCTGTAGTATCTGCTCCAGGCTTAGCTTCAAACAGGACAAACTACCTTGTACTGGGTGGGGGATGAGATGGCTTGGTGTCTCCTTCCTTTAACCAATATTGAATTAATCGAGTGCCAACCTGCTCCATAAAACATATTCTGACATCTAACAGAGAACTGCCTTCCTGAGCCATCCCACAAATATTGTCTGGCGAAGAACAACTGAGGTAATTATATTTAATTATGCAATCAACAGTTTTCGAATTAGGGAGATTACACATAAATGCACCCTGTGTTATAAACTCTTGCTCTGTCAATTAGAAAATACTGTACCCAACTTGCATGCAAAACAGAAGTCAAGGAACACACAAAGGTCACTGAGGACCCCAATTCTCCTGCAACTTTGTTTACTTGTATCAAAATTACACCAAATTACAATGGTTATGGCATTTGTTTTTACGGATGAGAGAATCAGGCTAATATGGCCCCATCTGCTCTACTTTCAATGAAGACCATTTGTACTTCAGCAGCAGTTTATCAACAGGGAAAAATTCTGCCACATAAAAGGGAATTTTGACAAGTCAAACCTGCAGGAATGGATACAACAAGTAAGTGCAGCTGAATTATTCACTAATAATAAACTGAACATGGGTACCTTCATCTCAAAGTGCATTTGACACAGTCCCGTGGGAATCTCCTGCCAGAAACCACAAGCCACTTGCTTCCTAAGGACCTGAGAGCTGCCTTGCAATGAGAGCACAGTCACTAGTAAACATTCACAGCACTGCCAGCACTGCTGCCTCCCTGCACACCCTCAGCCTCTCCTCCCACGTGAACCAGGGCTCCTGGGACTGGCACTGATCTCTGCATCTCATTTCCCCAGGTGACTGATGCAGTAGCTGTGCCCTCAGGAGACTTCTACAGACTGAATTCCTGAAAAGTGAAGAGTAATTCCTACAAAGCACAGCCAAATCCAACCTGCCCAAGCCCAGAGGCAGACAGAACTGCTCCAAGGACCTGGTGGTGTTCACAGCCACTCCTGTGCTCACCCCAGCACGCCCTCAACCCTATTCCCAGGATTCTAATTGTCCCAAGCACTGGGAAAAGGACAAGGAACTCAGAGCCACAGTTCACACTTAACAATGAAACACCTGAATTTTAGAAACCACTTGCTGCCTCTGATCCCTCCCAGTCTGTGGTCTCTCTGTAATATATTCCTCATGCTGGCAAAGGAAAAATCACTTCCTTGGAAAGTGTTTGTTTTAACGGTAATTTGAGACATTCTCAGGACACAACCATTCATGTGGAGAGCTCAGCAAATGGGCAGGTACCTGTGGTGACCACGCAGCGAAATGTTTGCAGTGCAAATGATGGAGAAGGAGCACAGAAATCCCATTTTCCCTACTGATGACCCAGCCCAGCAGGTAGGCTGGGAGCACAGCGTCTCACTCCTGGTCCCTGCCCCCATTCCAGGGTCTCAGCAGCCTCCATTTGGGCCAAACTGGAGGGAATGGACAGTCAAGACAGGCCAAGGTTTGGTCCCTCCTCAAGCATCGCAGAGATGAAGTGAACCAAGACCACAGCCCTATCACAGACCTAAGAACGATGTAACTAAATTAGTAAAAATACAACTAGATTAGTAAAAATATGGCTATATCAGTAGAAATGCAGCTATATCAGCAGAAAAATGTGCTGTTCAAACTGACAAAGAATGGACAGATGGGGGAAATAGACAGGAAGGCACCAAAGGGAGTACTGTAATCAGCAGCAGTGGTAAATTCGGGGCTCAAAACTTTCTGTGTTTTGCTCATTCTTTTTAACCCTGTCTCATTTGTTCACAGTTGTCACAACCTTAACCTTTTTCCATGTATTGACAGCCTTCCCCTCCTTGTCCAAACAGCAGCCAGAGCTCTCCAGCCTTTTCCTCTGAAACCTGACACAGCTGCACAGCTCCTCCACACCAATTCTGACATAAACCTTAGCATTTGGTTTGCCCTGCAGAAGACATCCCTGTGTTTTAATTAAAAGATCAGACTTTAAAGGCCAGAAGGAACATTTATAACCTTCTATTCTGATTACTTATGTAATATGGACCAGAAAAATCTCTCTAGAGAGCTCCTGCATCAAACATACAGGATCAAGATGAGACACAGATCGTCCTTCATCAATCCTAACATGGAAATTAATGAAAAACCCTCCTGAGCCCAAGTTAAATTCTTCTAGCTAATAAATTATCCTCCCTGCTGCAAACATGCAGCTTCATTTTAAAGAATGAGCAGGCAGGTAAATAATGAAATTATATGAAGAGCCTGGTTTCAGAAGATTGCATCCCTACATTGTGCACTGCGGGAGTTAAGCCTGGATTCCTCAGGAAATACCATCACGTATGTACCAGAAATTAAAAGGAAAAAAGATAAATCTACCCCAAAGCATTCACACAAACAATTTCTATAGAGCAAGTAATTTTGAAGTATTAATTTACAGGAAGCTGATTAATTGACTGTCTTCTAATTATATTCTGAAAATATGCAAACACAGGATTTGACATTTTCAAAGCTCTTTATAGACAGTAACTAATCTTTGAACTCCTCTACAAGGTAAGAATTATGGTGCCCATTTTAGACACAAGGATATGTGCAAAGATGTCCAAATATAGATCTGCTGTAAAAGAGTTCAACCCAAGATTGCTATAAACAGAGCTTCTCTCTCTGAAGTGAGCCAACACACGATAGGGAGGCAAGAATAAGAAGTCAGCACATCTTAGACCTTGTTACACCCCTGTTATATATAATAATTTCTATCTATAAACATTTTGAGAAAAAATCCAAACACTTGAAATTTCAACCAACTGCAGTTTTCTGTGAGATGAGGGACAAGACTGTACAGTCACACACCAGCACCAGAGATTGGCAGGGCTCTGATGGAAAATCAAAGACCACTGCAAAGAGCCAAATACAAAGTTTTCATGAAACGTGATTGTATGGCATGGAAAAACATCCTTTTGTTGGCACCATCCTCTCTGACAACCACACTCCGTGGTTAAGTAGCCCTGAGGGGTGGGAGCCTCATTATAAGCTTGTAAAAAAATTTGCAAGAAAAGTGACAGACTCTGGTTTTGAGCAAGAGAAGGTTATTGCAACACCAGAAGCCTCAACCTCCGCCTTCCATTCACTCACAGTCCACCAAAGGAGCACTGGCTGCTCTGCCCATGTGGATCACACTCAGGAGGGCAGGGAATGACATTCCAGGAACCCAGAGCTGAACACAGAGCTGCTCTACCCATAACTCACAGAGAAACAGGTTCTTCATTAAAATCACCTTTCCCAGTCTTGCCCCTGAGGATGGTGGGTAGAAAAGTTCCCATTAAGAGAACATGTAAGTGCCTCTCTCAACACATTTGGACAGTCCAGACCCCCAGGGGATGGTCTGGTCTGTTGCAGCAACCCCCTGGGTAGATGGGCTTCACTCAAATGCACATGGAGATGAAACATTGACCTCACCTCAGGACATCAAAGACCCAGTGACTGAGTCCTGTCCTGTCTCGCCCACCAAGAAATTTGGATGAAAGTTCATGGATGGATGGAAACTTTGGATGGATGACATCTCTACACACATTCTTGAATCTACTGTCCTTGATTATCCAAGTTTGCAATGAAAAAAAATTAACAACGAAAACTAACACACACACCAAAAAAAAACCAAACAAGAAACAACAGAACCCAAAGCACCTCACCTTGGCCAAGCAATACCTATGATGACTCCGTCATATGATAAACCTTCCCTATCCCCAGGACTTCTGACTGTCCATTTTCAAACCCTGGGTTTCTACAAGGATCGTCTGAAATTTCCTTACCTGTTGACACTGTTTGGACATGCTGTAACAGTAACTAACAATACTCCAATTCTCTACCTTGCAATTATAAAAAATCATCATGCTGACAAGGGTCACAGCCGCCATCACTTCATATGAAGGGTAAGAACTGAATTGCACTACATCAATTGTGAGGTGAAAATTAAGTTTTCAAAATTTGACTAGAGATTGCTGAAATGTGTTCAGGCTTTATGTCAAATAATTTTATCTTTAGGTTATAAAACCAACAGCATTACAGAGAGAATCCACTAATAATATTTTATAATATTTACTGCCAAAGACCCACTTAAGCATACATTCAGTTGTCAACAGTTTACCCAACTGGAACTACAGCCCATGTTTTCTTTTCAGGTTTTTACTAATACATCCCAAATCATATTAACTGTGCTACACTCAACAGATTAGTAACAGAGATTTTGGAGTATATTCAGTTTGAAGTTTTTTCAGTGTGAAGTACTTCAAACACCGAGACAATATACCTAATATTCACCCAAATTAGTGTCATGATGTAGCAAAGGACATATTAAAGTTTCCTTTTCAAGCAATTCAACGATTACTCATATTCTTTGACAACAGAATAGAAGTATTTCACATCTTTTAGAGAATGCCTGGATTTCTGTTCCCCTACGAAGCGGTTGTGGATGCTGTGGTTTTAACCACACCTGTCATTCCAACACTATTAATCAAACAGCAAAGTTTGTACAAGAGGTAATTTACACAGGGTAGAAAACATAATCCCTTTCTTATTCACTGCACAAACTTTGCTGCAGCACTGTTCACAAGCAGAGGCAGAACCTCCCACCCATCCAAACACCTTCAATGAACCCCTGAGTGTTAAGGTGGAGGGGCTTCAACCAAATAGACCAGAAGGAGTTACAGAATTCCAGTACCAGAACCATGGAGCTGTTTAGGTTGGAAAAGCGGTCAAAGATCAGAGTCCAACCCTTGCTCAGCATTGCCAAGGCCCCCACTGCCCCATGTCCCCAAGTGCCACATCCAAACAGCTCTGAAACCCCTCCAGGGATGGGGACTCCACCCCTGCCCGGGGCAGCT
>VZRF01006382.1:314218-352652 GCA_013396875.1 Vireo altiloquus
TTCCCAGCTCCCTCAGCCCCTCCTGGGGCTCCAGACCCTTCCCAGCTCCCTCAGCCCCTCCTGGGGCTCCAGACCCTTCCCCAGCTCCCTCAGCCTCTCCTGGTGCTCCAGACCCTCCTGCAGCTCCATGGCTGAGCTACCTTCAAACGCCCAGTAACTGAGGATACACTTCTATCAGCTCTTTCCCCCCAGAGCTATGGCAATTCTGGATGTTGAGCAAACAGGTGCTCTCTTCTTGCACACAATTTACAGGAGGATTTCTGATAGAAAAGTTGAAGAACCTATTTATTGATGCTAGGCATGAGCTTCCTTTCTATCACACAAGCACATTCTGGCACTGTTAGTTACTCCTGATCTCTGGAAGCACCTTTCTGATAACAGAGGTTTCCAGATGTTCCACAGCTCCTGTGTGACAGCCGCATTTGTGCTCGCAGCACTCATCACTCCCAGTTCTTCTGAGGTCATGCTGTGCTCTGTCACTGAGGACCAGGCGAGTCAGCATGATTTGACTCTCTCAGCAATGCAGTTCACTGGCACATTTCATATCACATGCATTTAAATAATGCTGTTTGATTGGTATTACTTAATGCCATTTGCTTTTGCAGATTTTCTGAAGCACTTTCTGCAACGTGTCACCCACTTCCAATGCAAATCCACGACAAGGTGACCAGAGCAAAGCAGAACTCTGCGTCCAAGGGGCCTGGTGTCCCCAGGCGCAGTGACCATGCTCCTGTCACCCCACTGGCCACTCTGCTGTCAGGCTGTCCTGGGCAGAGCAGAGCCTGACCCTGTTGTGCACACACAGGTGACACGAGAATTTCAAAGCATGCACATGCTGGTCAGATGTCACCTCCCTGCAAGGCAGTGACAGTGACAACCAAGGTGACAGTGGCAACCAAGAGCAATCCTAAGCAGGCAGCACCATTCTGGAGAGGACAGAGTTACAGAAGGGTTGAGAAAGTGGGGGCAGAGAAGCACAGGCACCACTCTGGCTATCTCAGAAGAGAGTAAATCGTATGCAGAACAATGGGATTTTCTGTTCATTTTCCACAAAGTGAGTATTTTATGTTCCTCCTCATGCAAGCTCAAATTTTGCTTTCTATGTCAATACACATCCCCAGAAGCAAGAGCCTTCTCAAGCTAACCTGAATAAATACAGAGATTTTGGGCTCCCGAGGGACATCATCTTTGAGCAGGAAAGGCTTCCCATTGTTGCTCTTCCACAATAAATCCTGTGAAGCCCTGGCTTGGAGGAGTGCACAACAGCATCCTCATCTCTCCTTTGTGGCAGGAAAAAGGCCAAATTTACTATTTCTTGGTAGTTTGACAGTTGAGTTTGATAGTCACAGTTCATTAAGTCTTGAACTTGCCAAACAATCAAGGAAACTTTTCAAGGAAAGCTCTGCTTTCCACTCTGTTTGTTTCACAGTGCTGTTCATAACAAATTGCTGAAAAACCTAGGACAGCAAATGAAGAATGGCCAAATCAGCTTCAGCTTGGATACAAACACAATTATTTTCCGGGATGTTATTGCACTTCCTTTTAAAGTTTTAGGAGTTGTGATTTCTGCCCTTCTACCAGAGTTTTGCTAAACTATATTAAAGATTCACATATTTTATGTCATATAACAGCAAAGCCTGAATGATCAAAGATATATTCACATGGCAAACATCAAAATTAAATTTGCTTCACATTTCTTTTTTTTTCCATTTGCACATAAAATTCTTGGTTTTAACTGAAATTCCTCTTCCTGTCAAGCAAAGTATATTGACTCTTTTTTCTTTTAATTTTAACCTAAACTGATTTTTTTTTTCCTTAAATACAGAAAAACACCCCATCTTTAAGCCATCACTTTCCATCAAAATGTCTGAGAAGCACTTTATCACTCAGAGCTGCATCTAAATACAAACAGTTTCTGTTGTTTTTTGTTCTTAACTCACTGGAATGTATTGTGGGAAGACTATGTCAGAAATTCAATTTCTCTTCTCAAAATCCTCTCATTTTTCAGAGCTTTGTAGCCCACATGAACATTACCCTTTTCAAAGGCAGAGAAACACACAGCAGTATGTAAGGATGGAAAAGCCATCCAGTTTTGCTGCTGATAACAAGAAAAGGAAACCATAAAGAACATAATTTTCTGCCTTAGCAGGCATACAGGGTCTAATGTAAAAAATACAGTAGGAATTCAGCTGCAGCTTTCAGGTCAGTTAAAAGCCTCGATCACTTTCTTGCTGAAAACATATTTTTTTCTGCAGCAACAAGATAAAATATTCCTTAAGTCATCTTTTCTTGAGGAATATTTATAACAAGAGGAAAATACTACTGAAATCATCTGCTTTGATTTACACCAGAGTTGGACAAGGGAGGGGTGGGGGGTGGTAACAGGTTAAAAACCCCACACCTCTCTATCCTGAAGGAAATTTAAATGGGTCTTCATATAAAGAATTGTCAGAAACATAAAATCAAAGCAAAAAAGAAGTACTTTGTGTTGGCTGAACCAATTGTGATGGATCAACCCGTCCCACAAGGACCCGTACATGATCCAGAGTGACTGTGATGCAGTTCCTGCCCCAACCCAGTGTCCTCACCCCAGGCAGAGCTCTGTGATGGGCAGGAGCACCAAGCAGCCAAGACATGCAAGAGGAGGTGAAAGGCAGCACATCTGTGTTCTCTGAGATCCCACAGTACATAGACCCATGACTTATAATGCAGTCCAGTTCAAAGCCGGACTTGGGCAGTGGATATTTTGATTTACTAAGTCACACCAAATACTCAACCACACATGGAATAAAAAATGTAGTGGATACAACAACCATTTTCTCAGGTCTTTTGGAAGTAATTTTTCCTAACAAAAGGTGAAGAGCAGCAAGCAGGACACTCTCCCTGGATTCCCCCCCTTCTTGCCTTCATTCTTACACTTCTATTTCTGACACCTCCTCTCTAACTTTTGTAATGTAAAACATTAATAAACTCCTTTGTTCTATCAGTTGCATAAAATGGGATACTACTACTACTACTGCAGGGGTTGTAGTAATTATGGAGATTGCCATCCTACTGCCTGACATGGTGTCAGAAAGATAACCTCGTTCAGGTTTCTTAGGGAGGAAAAAGAGAACCACAAACCAATCTCTGTCAAGCCCTTAAAATTATCTTTTCCAAAGACAAAACAATGCAAAAGTGCATTTGATAATTAAAGAAAGAAGTTCAAAGTTCACATTTTGAAGACAACTGGGGAAGCATACTGTCTTGTAACATTCCCATTTTTTATTCCCATGTAAAAAAAAGGCATACAAAGCACATGAATTTACTGCTGTAAAAACACAACTGATATAGCCAGATCAGATGAGAAGAGGGAGAATACTGTTCAGCTAAGTTCTACTTGCAAAGTGACATTCCCATCACTGCCATCATATGCAGCCAAATTTCCATCACAAAGTTCGTGGGGAGGTTCTGTGGGATCCAGCCACAGAGAACAGACCCAAAGTAAAGGTGCTGCTCTGATTTTGGCCATTTGGGAATAAAAGCTTTAGTTATGCATCAGTTCCTGGCTGCCGTGGAGGAGGCAGGGGGGATGCACAGAGAACCACAGAACCAACAGGGCTGGAAAGGACCCACAAAACCATCAAGCCCAATCTTCAACCCAAACTCTGGGTGCAGATCGAGTGCCCCAAGTCTTGTGTGACCCTGGGAACAAGATGGTCTAAGCAAAGACCTCCAGTGTAACTGTGACTTGTGAGGGCTTCTTTCTCATCCTCCACCTCAACGGAACTCCAGATGCAATCAAAAAGCATGAAAACCACTTTAAACTCAGTTGACAAAACCCACAGGATTGTTTTTGTTCTCCTCCCACACCTTTTCTTTACAACAGAACATTGTTTTCTCTATGAACACAAGCTACAGTTTGTCTGTTGTCTCTCAAGAACTGCTGAGTAAAACCCCATAGATAAGTGTTATAAAATAATTTGTGTACAAAAAGAATACAGCACATGGGCGTGACAGGTAGCCACAAGCTGTCATTACAGGTCTTGCTATCCTGGCTCAAATTAATCACCTGTCATCCTCTCTGTGGCCACAGCCACTTGTGAGTCCTTAAATGATCCAGAGAATGGGAGAAGAGCAGAGTGTTCCCAAAAAAAGGCAATAAAATTATGAAAACACAACTTTAAGTGGCTGCTTTCTGTGGCTACTCTGTGATTGAGATGCCAGAGCTATTCTCTTTCTACTAATTTTAAAATGAAGGCGTGTGCTATTACTAAATGCAGTAGGCAAATGCTCTACTTGCACTACCAGTGCTGCAAGGAGATTATTCTTTTCTTACAAGATATAAACCTAATTTTTTCTTGCAGTACAACTAACCAAGTTTACTTCTCAATCATTTTTTAAAATATGGTCTTCCAGTACAACAGCAGCTTGAGAAGTTGAACAAATCTTAACACTAGGAGATGTGTCACAGCTCTCTACATTTTTTAAGGTTTGCCTTTTAGATATTTCAAGTTACCAGGGAAACCCATCTCCTGTAAATATTTATATCAGATAATCCTTTAAATTTCCACAAGTGCTGATCTATGCCATTGCTCCAGCTAAATGATTACCATTTAAATGTGAGACACTGAAGAGCAACTTACAAGTCTTCTGAAGTATATGGCAGTGCAGTGATAATGTCATTCAGCTAAAGGAGTTATACAGCAGAGTCCCAATAAAACCAGATGCAGGCGATTCTGCAGCATAACAAAGTGACAGATGTCCCAGTATAATTTGGGGCTTCTGTACAGAAAAAATACCATGTCCTGCTAAGAAGGTCAGTAATCCAAATACAGCTATTTACACTGCTGGATGAAGAGTTGGGATGAAGATTTTCAATGTGCTTCTGTAAACCACTCATCTGACAGCACTGGAATAATTAAGGAGAGTGGGTGTTTAACTCACAGCAATGTGTCCTCTTATTTAGCTGGCTGAATTAGGACCACCATGCTGAAACCTTATAATCACTGAAATAACTGGCAAAGCTTCACCCAAATGCAGAAGACTCTGGGGCCTTTAGGTCTGACACTGATTTCACTGAGGTTAAAATGGTGCAATTCCAATCTGCATCATCCACTATTCTCAGCACCTTTCCCTCCTGCACTATCTCCCAAACAAGTTTCTAGACACTAAAAATACACCATATGCTGGAGGTCCTAACACACAGAATAAAGGTTCTTTTTGCTCAGCCCCTCCTACATTTCACTCCCACTGTTCACTGCCCTCGCCTCCAGAGTTTACAATCTCCTGTGTGCAGGTGTGAGGAGCAGCAGTTCACATCATGTGCTCACTTGCAAAAACTCAGAGACAACCAAAACTTACCATCCATGATTTATTCAGTACAGAGAAAACACATTATTACAATATACTAAAGCTTTTATCCATTACCTCTGAAAAAAAAAGAAACTGCAAAGCATAAACTAGATGCAAACACAGATCAACAAACATGTTATCATTATGATGCAGGTACCTTAAAGAATAGAAATTTTGTATCTTCTCTCTGCTATCCTTATTCTTTTCCATCCTTGAATACTAAAGAAAGTAAATACTATATGCTAAGTATTAGGCAGACTCATAAAACAAATCAAAGAGTTTGAAAAAAAATTATCCTTTTTTAAAGATTTTTATAGATGCAAAAAGTATTAGGAATTTATTTTTAATATAATGTGGGAACTTCCCACAATTCAAGAACACAAAAAGTCTTTAATGGGCTACAGGCACAGTTTGTAATGCTGATGGGGCAAAACTTTCTCTCTCCACCGTCATACCAAAGGCAAGGTGGAAAAGAGCTCATTTCAGGTGAGCAGAGCATAAAATTCTTACAGCAATTAATTAAAGCAACAAAAAAAACCAATCTGGTCCTCAGGAGGCTACTAAATCATCTTATACTTTCAACCACCACAGCTCCACATTGCCCAGGCTCCTTTACTATTCACCCCAGCAGGGGTTTTGCTGGCTCTGTGCTGAGATGCACGAGGGAGACTTGAGGTGCTGGGCTCACGTTGCTGCAGCGCTGTGATGCCACTGTCAGAGCAGGAATGGTCACACAGCACCCAGGGCAGGAACTGTGGGTGACACAGCAATGCCCCCACGCCAGCCTGTGTTCTTACACACAGCTCAAGGTGGGGTTCAGAGCTGCAGTGACACAGGAAAGAGTTTTCCAGTAATTTGTGCAATTCAGATACACTTTAAAAGAGCTGTTCATAGCCATTTGCCTCCTTAGACCTTGCCAAATGCTTTTTTTCACATCCCTACCTACCAACTTCAGCAGTCCCCAGTGGCTCTTGCCAGCAGTTTGAGGGCTCACCACAAGCTATCATAATGAAACACCTTTTGGCTTTTAATCAATACCTCAATGTTATTCTGCTCAGGGCTGATCAACGTCCTGCACCTTGGAGCTCAGGACAACAACAGGACACACTGTGGTGATCACATATGCGGGCAGGTAGATGTATAGGCCAGACTGGTTCCTTTAATTAGCTTATTCCATTATTTTCCCATGTGTACTCATGCCTTTACCTGCCTTAGGCTCCTCCTGTAGTCATCCCTGTGCCTGTGCAGTCCCAAAAGCTCTTTCCTACTTCCCATAACCAGTCCTCTATTCCCATGGACACCATTGACAGCCTCCAGGTGACCTCGAGCCTTTTTCCTGACTTCTCCCGTAATTCTAGCTCAGGTAGCAATCCAGTCAAAAAAACACTGGATTTTGTATGACGAACTGCCTGGGAAGTTCATTCATTGCCGATATATACTTCCTCACTTTTATTATAGGTGGTCATTCCAAATATTTCATATATTTAAGGCATATTACAAAATTTGGCAGAAGTCCAATGCGAAAATTTCCTGAACCACAAAAGAAAGATCCCTCTCCTAAATAAGAAGGCTGCTAGTAGTTTTCCATAGGTTTTTTAAGTAAAAGAAAGGCTAAATGTATCATACGCATATACAGGAAAACTGATTTTCCCTGGAAATGATTGTTCTCTTCTGTTATGAAATTATGGTGTATCTTTAAGGCACGTTGTGCAAAAATAATTGCTTATAAAACTGGTGTGTTTCCATCGCATACAATGTCTCCAATGCATGTAATTCCCTGGAAAACTCTTTCCTGTGTCACTGCAGCTCTGAACCCCACCTTGAGCTGTGTGTAAGAACACAGGCTGGCGTGGGGGCATTGCTGTGTCACCCACAGTTCCTGCCCTGGGTGCTGTGTGACCATTCCTGCTCTGACAGTGGCATCACAGCCCTGCAGCAACGTGAGCCCAGCACCTCAAGTCTCCCTCGTGCATCTCAGCACAGAGCCAGCAAAGCCCTTTTTTGAGGGCAGTAACAAGAAACATGGGCAATGTGGAGCCATGGTGGCTGATAGTCTTAAGACAGCACAAAAAAATCACTCTCTACTGCAAGTTCACGTGAAGATGTGAAGTTTATCTCAGGGTGTGAGGGCTGCCAGGGGCTAAAGCCCATAGCAGAATGTAAGGAAAGCATCTCCAATCCCCATGAGGACAGATCTACCCAGCCGTCAGCTGCTGACCCCAGCAGAGACTGGAGATCAAACTACTGGTCTGTGGTGGTCAAGCTTGCTTTGACATAACCCACACTCAGCTCTTGCTACTGCTGCAAGTACCAGGCAAGAATCGTATCACATGAATTACATAACAATTATGAATGGCATGTAATTAAGTCTGACTTACAGGGGCTGACAGCCCAAGTGCTTGTGCCATCTCTGCAGAAGGTGTCTCGTGCTCTCTGTCCCTAAACATTCTTTCAGAGGGGCTCTGTGCACTGCCACAACAAACCACAGCCCTCACCCAAGCAGGCATGCTTTGCCTGGAGCTGTGCAAACACAACTGAGCTGCTCTGTTGGTATTTTTGGCCTCACTCATCTCTCAGGGCAGGACATCAAGAGGCAAACATTGTCTGCTAACAAAAAGCTGCAATGCATGCCATCACTACAGGAACATTGCAATCCCTTTCACTTATTCAACCAAAAAATGCCCTAAATGAAAGGTCTCCAGCCATATGCCAGCCTCAGTGTCTAGAGGCTCTCAAACAAATTGTAGGCTCATAGCTCAGTGTCCTGGATATCAGCAGTGCCCCAAGGAAACAGCAAGGGCTCACACTGCACTGAGAGAAGGCAGCAGAGTTCCTCTGTACAAAGACAGGGGTACACAATGGAACACAGCAAATCAGAAGGGGTGCCTCAGAGATGTATTGTTTACGGTGAAATGCTGAGTGAGGTAACAGCGCTGTAATTGTCAGTGATGTCATGTTCAGAACAACTCAAACAAGGCACCAGACATCAGTTTCCAGATCTGAGTGTGGGTGTCTGACTGGGAGACCAATTGTGATGCTAGTTTTCAATATCTTTTTTCTCTTTTTTTAATAGATTAGATGACAGTATACACTTCAAACAAAGGTATTATTCCTGCTGGTTGTCAACTGATTCTGGAAAACCAGAAATTCTGGCCTGCTAGTTATGTGGCTAACCCTACAGGAGATGTACAAGCATTATTTTTAAAACACAACCTGTGTTAAGGATATGGAGGTTACATAAAAATTTAAAAAACACAGGGCAACACTGAGTGTGTGATGGGTGCCAAGTATAGTAGGAAATAGTTATTCTACCACATTTGGAAGACCTTGATGATAGGAGTTATGTAGGCACACTTCATAAAATACATTTAACTAAACACATTTAGAAAGTACATTTCAGGCTGCAAGAAGGAGCTCTTCCACATGATGAGATAGGGTTAAGCAGGATACTTTGGAAACTTAAATTATAAATTTTCCAAAGCTTTGGGATACTCTGCCATGCTGTAAAAGTTAATAAATTTAATGTTTACTAACACGTAATACATTAAATTTTATGTAATATTTAATAATATACAAAATACCATTTTTAGAACTCTTGAATTCACCTACGGACCCCAGCATGTTCCAGAGGCAGAAACAACCTAAAGTGACTATCAGCAAACATTTCCAAAAATTAAGCCAATGTTGCTTATCCAGTATGTAAGAAAAATGCAATAGAAGTTTTTAAAAGAAATATTTCACCTGCTAAGCTTGAGGACATCCTCAGAGTAGTTTTCAGTATCAGCAACAAAAAATGTGCATCTCTCCATCCTTCTAAGTCTGTATTGCATATTCCGTGTTACTGATCACAGGGCCTTTTGCTGTCTACTGTGTTTGTTATGCTAACAGGTGCCAACACTTCCATTTAATCCAATCTGGAATGTCTGCTGTATCTTACTGTGCCTTCCTGTGTCTATGTATGGCAAGCTAAGCATGCCCAGCTCTAAGACGCCTACAGCTAC
Organism: Vireo altiloquus; assembly: GCA_013396875.1. Classification (NCBI taxonomy): domain Eukaryota; kingdom Metazoa; phylum Chordata; class Aves; order Passeriformes; family Vireonidae; genus Vireo; species Vireo altiloquus. The sequence continues at coordinate 323,554 of VZRF01006382.1, forward strand.
ACAGCTTTGGCTCCTCCACAAGCTGCTGTACAAGCAGCATCTTCTAATTTAGCTTCTCTGAGTATTTAACAGGGGGCACTGAAATGGATTAAGCCTTTCTGTGCACCCAAATGGCTCCTACGGGTTTAAACACGCCCAGCCTGCTGAATAGATTTGCTACTACAGTGTAGCTGGGAGAGGTTTGTTGCTCGGGGTACCGGGGTGTTTCTGGTGACACAAATACAAACAACACTGCTCCCGCCCTGTCTCAGCAACAGGGCTGAACTCACGCCGTGCCCAGAGGCACCAGCACCAGGACATCAAAGCAGCACAAGGCTGGCCCAGCTCCACACGGACCCACTCACTGCACTGACAGGTTACAACACCACACATTTCCTCTCTCACCGGGACCAGGCAGCTCTAGGAACTGCCAACGACATCTGCATAATTAAAACCTGCAGCTACTCCTGCCTGTGAAGGAGAACTTCATAAAGCAGAGAGAGAGAGAGATCAAAGTTTTCCAGCACAGCCACCTGGTAGAGGACAAGGGGCATACAAGGAAAATAGGAGAGGCATTGAGACTCTGCTGCTAGAAAAGGGTATTGAAGTCTACTGACAGTTACAGCCATAAGAATTTATTCTGTGAGACAGCTTTTGATCAATATAAACACTGTCAACAACTAAGTCAGCCCTCACTGACAAAATGTGTTTCAAGTACCTCACTAAATTAGTTGTTCCCCTTTAAGTCCTTACTTTTAAAAAAAACACCCAAGAAACAATGTTATGACATACTCTATTGTACCACATTGTAATCCCGACGTTGAAAACAAGAGAGGGTGCCAATAATTCCAGGCTGAAACTTTCCACAGTTTTACCTTACTAGCCTTGTGCTTTTCTCGAATAGTTCATGGAAACTGCTGGTGCTTTAGGCACAGTTAACACACTCCAGTTTCCCAAATAACAACTAACAATGAACATACACCAACATTTTCACAACATGAGTAATCTACAATAGAAGCTGCAGCTTATAAATAAAATTCATGCAGAACTGGATACTATCATTCATATAAGTATTACTCAGTAATAATTAATTTGATGGGTTCATGATTCAGGAGGTTTTAAGAGGGTAAAGGGAGCAGCCTGAATCTGATAATCAAATGAGTCAATTACATTTGAATACTCTTCTTTGGAAGATCTCAAAACTCCCTTTTAAATATGTTTTCCATTAATTATCCACACTTCCCTCAGCACTCCACCCCACTCATATCCTTCCTGACCCGGGTGACTTAAAAATAACCTTGAATCAAGAAAGAACATCAGGAAATATAAATGGAAATGGCAGCTGATCAACCCTTAATAAAAGGTACATGGTATTAAAGCAGATCAGGCACCTGGTCCCACTTGATATATTTAGAAAAGTCTACTGAAGTCACTTAGATTAAATAATCCACTGCTGTGAAATTACATCAGGTAAAGGACAGATATTTAATGTATGTCTTTGATGTAAGAAATACCACTTACGTATTTTTATAAAAGTAAGTGGACGAGGAATAAACAAACCTTCACAAGGGTGGGCTGTGCTGGGGGGTGTACCACCTTTATACGTGATGCAGCTTCAGTACTGGGTAGGTATTCCCCAAACATACCCCAGGGGGAGGAGATTAAAAGAAAACAGCCACCTGAGTGAACAGCAGGGACAAGTAAAGGGTAAGGGGAAAACTGGAAAGAAAATGGGTAAAGAAGTGACACACACTGTAGCCAAGGTGAGTCCTTCTGACAGCGTCTGGAACTGACGTAAAGCTGAACAACCACTTCCCCCTCTGTGCTTCTACCTCTGTAATGACACAGCCTGAAAAAGATCCAGTTATTGTACATTTCCCAGGGCAGCAAAACTAAGCATTTTGAAAATATTGTTACTGCTCAGCACAAGGAGAAAACAAAGGCAGAAAACCACTGAATTACAGATATATTCCAAGTAACTCAAGACAAGGAAAAAAGGCTTCAGCTTCAGTTAGCTGCAGTTATATCACATTCTGTTCATTAGCACGAAAAAGTTTAAAGTTAAGTTTATTCTAGTTGCACAATTTTTTCCTGCTACAATTTAAACGTGAGCCAAACCAGAATGACTACTTCAAATTTAAATCAGATGGGAAATGATTAAAAAGAAAACAACCTCTGTCGCTCCCCCAGCAAAAGACAAATTGAAGCAGAAAATATATGCTACATACATGGTGCAGTAATGCATGCATTAAAGAAAAAAAAAAACACATCACAAGCACAAGAAGACAGAAAGATTTTTCATCTTTTTAGTTTACAGTAAACTGAAGAATTCTGAATTTTGGTTGTGGTTCTCAGTAACACATCAACTAAAATGCTGAGCCAATAGTAAATTTATTCCAGAAAGAAAACAAGACTGATCACTGTACAGCAACTTTAAATAATGTCCTGGCATATATATTTCTTTTCACACGTGATTCCACTTCCTGACAACAAGAAGAGAGGAAAATTTAAGAAAGCAGAGTGGGAAGCCTTGCTGGTTTTCCTTACAAAATAAATTCCTACGAATTGGGCCAACAGTCCTGTCTTAGAACTAAATGTCCTGGGTGAAGTTTCAATATCATCTTTTACTTGACCTTGGGACCTGGTCATTCAGAGAGTTTCAATGCATATCACTATTGAAGGCTATTAGGCTGGTCAAGCATGGTTTCCCCTTCCTAGATTCCCACTGACCAGTCCAAATCACCCTCTTGCCCTCATGTGTGTGGAAAATGCGTTCCAGGAGGAACTTCTTCATCACTTTCCGAGGGACTACAGTGAGACTGATGGTCCTGTACTACCCTGGACCTCCCTTGTTGCCATCCCTGAAGATATGGGGGATATCAGCTCTCTTCCAGTCCTCAGGAATTTCTCCCAATCACTATGACCACTCTACAACTTTCAAGGGTCACTCAAGCAAAAAGTCAGGATGCCACTAGACTGCATTATGAAATCACTGAAGAATACAGATGGATTCAAAGTCAAACAGGTTTGTGTTCCTGAGTCACTCAAGAATTGAGGAAATTCTGAATTTTTATATTATACCACAGTAATTTATAGAAAAAAATTAGCTGTTTTTACTGCATATAACTGTCAAAAGCTGACATGATTGTAAAGTGGGAAAGTATAAATATCAAAACATATAAGGAAAGATGAAAAAACACAATGCAAAAAGATGAGGTGCCTTACATTGCTCAGAATAAGAGGACTTGTTTGCTTACACTTCTCCACCCACCTTGAAAACGACAGCATTAAGTCAGGATCGCTCAGCCAGGAGAGGAAGAGATGTTCAGAACAATAAATAAAATGTGGCTGCCCTGGAAGCTGCTGAAGCAGCTGCACAAGTAGGACACAATGAGCTGGAGAATCCATGAGGAAAGGACACAAATGATGAACCAAGTCCTACACAGTTTCTCGGTTCTGTTCCTGCTCACACTTGGAGTCATTTTCTGTCCTTATCCCGATGAGAGGAGCACAGGGATCGACCAAGCTCATCCAGAGCTCCCAGCCCTGCACATGAAGCAGCTTGGAAGCACCATATTAACATTTGTGGGGCAGAAACCAGGCCAGGAAGATGAATCAAAAGCAGTTTGAAATTTACATGAGGTAAAACAAATGCTGAAGGGAAAGAGTCAAAGAGAGGTACACCAGAAAGATGAAGCAAATGTGTGAACAAAGATAAGATTAATTACCCTGGCAATTAATTTCAATAATTAAAGAACTCATACATTCACCTTTCTAATGCAAGTAGTATTAAGAGGACCTGTAACAATTATAAATAACTTATTCACAAAAGACATGTGAGAAACAAAAACTCTTTCCAATCTCAGCCAAGTGCATCAAAACCCAACTGCCTGAAACAATGTTGTACAACTGAGATCAGCAGGAGTAGAGGCTGGCAGGACAAACCTGCAAAGGGCACCCAACGGATCCCAGTGGCAGAGGGAAATGAAGCCATGAATTAGAAGAGGAGCAGCCCAGACACAAGACAGGGACCTGGCATTCTCAGGTCTTGCCATGTGCTTTTCCCAGGTGCAGAAACTTGCCCGTGACACCTTGTGACTAACATGGGAACCATTCCTGTGTCACCCATGCAGCCACAGCTGAACACCCTAAAAGGCTGCAAGGATAAACAAACATCCTTATGCAGATGGTGTCACCCATATGCTAGCGTATGGGATGGAATTCCGTGTATTAGGCTGTTTTATGTCTGCAGAAGTTACAGCAGACAGGAAACTGATTCATCAGGAGGCCACAAGGGGAAAGAGGCTCAGGAGGCAGGTAACACAGGACACAGATAACCCAGACAAGCAGCCTTCTACTTTGTATCACCCAGGTTATGAACACACCTAACATACACGTTCAAGCATCCTCAAAAAAAGTAAAAGTAAAATAAAAAGTCAAAGACATATTTGCAGAAAGTCAATGATCTTTAGGAAAACCTGCTTGAATCCAGTTCTGGGAGATAACTTTATTTTTTCCCCCTCCTTTCTATGGGAGGTAAATACATTTACTTGTCTCACACAGAACCACCTGGCATCACTCTCAATTTGTCAGGTGTCTCTGAGCAGCTGCCGTGCCTCGCTCCCTTCGCTGGCCCACAGCCACCATCGGCTGCTAAGCCACAGGATGCAGAGCAGCATCCAGGCAAGATCCTCTCTCTCTAAATCATTTCAGCATCATCCTAGTGGTGCAGACACGACCCCTGGCAGGTCTGCAGCCACTCTGGCACTGCTAACGGCAGAGCTCTCTCGGGTCACTGCACATTCGGGGCTGGAAGTGCTGGACACCAGCGAGCCTGGGCTGCCCTCGGGCCAACAAGTAATGCTCTTACGAAACTCCCATCTGCAGCAGGCAGCATGAGGAAAACACATGAGGAAAAACCCTCGCTCAGGGCCTGCAAGCTTACACCCATCACAACAAGATATCTGCACCCAAACAAACTGCGTCTGTGTGGTTGTTTACAAAACCTAAGTGGTGGGTCAAAATCTCCATTTCTTAAAAGCTTTTGCATGTCAGTTTCATGACAGTTTTTAGTTTGGGGTTTTTAGTGGGTTGTTTTTTTGGTTTTGTTTTGGGGTTTTTTTTTTTAAAGTTTTTGGCATTAGGTTGCAAAGCCAGGTACAGAGAGGTGAGGAGAAACACTGTGTTTGAGGCTGCCTGGTGCAGTGTGAATTCAGTCCCACGTGTGCAAACAGTGACTGCAGCTCTTTATTAGAGCATTCTTCTCTCAGGAGATGCTGGTTCAGTCACCACATGTGAGGCATGATCTGATTCTGGGATGCACATCTCCTGCACACTAATCAGCAGAGTTCAGAAACTTCTTACATCATGTCCTGTGACACCTCTCATTACATCATTCAGATGCTTCCCTAGAATTAACACATTTATTTTCACAACAGCAAGGGAGGTAAGAAGGAATTACTGCAAAAATGGTCAGCATAAACCCCAGCAGTTCTGATGCACCTCACTTTGGATGCCTGGTGAGAAAAACTATTGACCTTTGGTGCTTAAGTGGCACTTTTATATTTTAACCACAACATTCACAGAGATTGGTTCTGCCTCTCAACATGCCTACCTCCTGAGCCAAGCTGGGTCCCCAAAAAGGATTGATTCATTACTGTATTAATCACAATCACAATTCTTTTCTGACTGTTTCACAAGAAAGGAGGCCCTGTTATTTCTCTCAGCCATCACACACCTGCTGGGCCAAGAAACCACAACTGCAAGACCTCAGTGAGACAAAACCAACATAAAAATCTGGAAAATCACACACACAAGGCTCAGTCCCACTCCAGGAACCCTCAGCTGCCTGTTCCAAGTTCTCGGAACAGGAAACAATACTTCAGATATCAAATGCAATTGGTTATCACCTACTGCATTTGGTATCACCCCAGCACCATTTAGCACTGTGCCTTCACCTGCACACACAAACACCTGCATGACCAGGGAGGATACTACACAAGTATCTCTGCTGGAATCCTCCACTCCTCTGTCACTTCTTCTCCCATCATTCTCTCAATAGAGCTTTGCAGTTGGCCTGCACATTTTTAGTTCTCTCCAACAGATTTAGTAGGAAGAAGCATTTTTAATAGTTCATTGAAATTGTTCTGTGAGTGCCAAATTGAAGAGAACATGACTAGTGCAAAAGAAGGTTGCAATTTTCTTGTCATGCCTGATCCTCCATGAATGCAGAGGGTTAAAAATAAATTCTGATTCCATTCTGGAGGACATCAGAGACACCTTTTGAAAGGTGTTGAACACGATCCCCGAAATTCAGAGGAGAATATAAAATATTTGCCATTTGCTGAAACCAGAGAAACAACTTGTGTAAGGCAGAGGAAGTGAACAGAAATCAGAATGAAAAAGAACCTCTGGTCACCTGCAGCCATCCTAAATTTCCAACAGGCGAGGACCCAGCACGCTCCTGAAACATCGAAGAGAAAACACCAACAGTGTGGTGTGTTTTAGGATCCAACATGGGAAATGTCAGAACAGATGCAAACATCCAGTTTAGGAAGGGGTGACCAATTCCCCAGACTGCACTGGCTCCACTGGCCAGAACTTCACTGTCAGCCACAGGACCCAGCTCAGATGGGGCTCCCAAAGTCCCACCAGCAGCACCTACATTCCACTTCTGCACGGGTATAGACATCTACAGAGAACTTATAACTTACTCACAGAATGCTAAATAGAGGCACAGCATTTTAAAAATGCAACATAATGAACTAAATGTAATGAATTAAAGCAATTCAAGGAGCTTGCTGAGTTCGAAAGATTGCAAAGGGCACACTGCAGTGCAATGGAAAACTTGCAGTAATTCAAGAACTTGAATCACACTAGTTCAAGCCTGCAGAATAATTAATCAGATAATTTCTGTTACTCAACCATTACATCACAGTCAAAAATCTTAGAACAGAAAAAAGGACAAAAGGCACAGTTGCACAGCACCATGAGAAAAAAGGAGAGAATATAAATCCAGACTTTTTCAATAGTTACAGCATTTACCTCTTCAAACAGAATCCTTTTTTTTTTTTTTTAGGATGTAGTGAAGCTGATCAGATCTTAAAAAAAAAGCAGCTTCCAGAAGTAAAATTCAAAATTATAATATAGCTCAGTTCAGAATTGGCAGTTTATAAACACTTCCTAAAAAAGCTCAGTTGGTTCTGAGCTCATGGCAAACACCAAAAGATACTGAAATGGCTGGACTGACTTGGGGAAGCCTCTGCTTCTAAAAATACTGATTCTGTAGCTCAAACAGAAAACCTTATGGGATTGGTAAGTCAAAAAAAAAAAAAAAAGAAACATTGGAAGCTCTATTGCAAGCATATGTTCCTACACATTTAGTGCAGAGGCACACTGTTAAAAAACCCCATCCCTGGATCAGTCCTCGGCATCAGTAATGGCTGGTACACAGTAAGAACTGGGAAGACGTACTCCCTAAAACCTCATGTTCCTCCAGGGACAGACAGCATCTTCCTGAGCTGCTGACCCCCAGCCCCACCAAAACCAGCACCGTTCTTGACCCTGGCAAACCCTACCCACCTCCTCCGCGGGACGGCACCTGGATCCCAACAGCCCACCACCACTTAAAACACAAACTGAGAGCACCTGGGAGTTTCGGGCTGGAAAGGCGTCTGTGCAGCCTCAGGGTGCTCAGGGCCGTGTGCTCCCTGGCAGCCACATCTGTTCAGGAGGGCCACAAGGCCTGCGGGATCGGCGCTGCAGGCCTGACCGCCGCCACAGCCTCTTAGGGGGTCTGCCACACTGGGGGGGATCTGCCGCTCCGAGGCGATCCACAGCTCTGAGAGGGATCTGCTGCCATGAGGGAGATCTGCTGCTCTGAAGGGGATCTGCTGCCATGAGGGGGATCCACTGCCCTGAGGGGGATCTGCCGCTCTGAGGGGGATCTGCCGCCATGAGGGGGATCTGCTGCCCTGAGGGGGATCTCGGCGCTGAGGGGGAATCTGCCGCTCTTAAGGGAATCCACTGCCCTGAGGGGCTCCTCCTGGGCCTGGGAGGACACCCAGAGGGCCACAAGGTCCTGCAGGGATGCACCCTCTGCACCACCCCACGCACTGGAACCATAAACCCTGGGATGGCTGGAATCAGGGGGATCACAGAATCCCCTAGGCTGCAAAACACCTCCAGGATCACTGAGTCCAACGGCTGACCCAGCACTGAACCACGTCCAACTGGTTGCCAGCCTGCTAAAAGATGATGAAAAAAATAAAGGAGATCAATTTTAAAAGTTAAATCAAGGCAAATTAAAATAAATGAAGTACAACTATTCAGTAAATTAGGGACTGAGTTTCTATTTTTGTGCTCAGAATTTGCTTTCTAGAGATCTCCTCTTACATTTGAGAAACTAAACAGATTAAGCCAAATCAATGCAACTCCCTCAATAAAGAAGACGAAATAAGCAGTACCACTGGCTATAAGACAGGTGGAAGAATGAAAGTCATGTTAAACTCTTACAGTGCTTTATTTGAAATTTATTTTAAGCATTCCCATCACCAACATTAGCTGCACTGCAGTAGGGAGATTCTGGTCATCTTGCACATCCCTGGCATGATGTTTAAGTTTGGGACTGTGGGACACATTATTCTTACATGGTAAGTGATTGTGTGACATTTCTGGTCTTTATGCTCTGGGATTTTCCAAGTCAGGTCTAACTTGTACTTCCAGTCACTCAGTCACTGACATTTCACCTGTTAGCTAAAAGCATTTCCCAGCAACTCCACAAATAAGCATTTCCCAAATGTCATTTGCCTTGGGATCTAATTATCATCCAATAACTTAATTACAGATTATCCACTTCTGTTAGAGCACATTGTAATATTTCAGGATCTTACAGTACCTTCCAGGGAAATGTTGAGGACTTCACGCCATGGTTTCTGTTCAATAAAACTTTGTCTCACCAAAATCTGGTCTTACTACCCTCAGCTCCGATGTCCTTTTAATTACTGTCTCAGACATTCAGGTGGGGTCTCTTGTTTTGCACTCAAGGGTGGCCAGCAGTGAAGAACAGGAAACAATGGATCAAGCTCAGGTTCCTGACCAAAGTCATTTGACATGGATTAAGGTTGACAAAGGTTTAATAATAAGCTATTAAATGTCATCAGTATTCTCCAAGTTATGTCTGTGTGGATTTAACTAACCTTTCAGGAGGAAGGCATGTCAGAAATTAACTACACCTACCCATAACTCGATTATCAGCTGTGTAGGTTCCCCACACTTGCACAGTTACAAACAACCCATTTGGTGACACAACAGAAGAAACATACATTTTCAAGAGTTAGGAGAAAATGCCTAGATTTTGGCAAAATTGCTAAATAAATATGGCTGTGAGATTTTTCTGGTTTTCCCTTTATTCATAAAATATGCTCACTACTACGCAAATGCAAAACATTTATCAAAGAGCAAAGTTCAGACCCTGGAAAATCAGAGGGGTTTTTTTGCTTGTTCATTTGCTGTTTGGGGTATTTCTTGGGTTTGTTTTTGTTTTGGTTGGTTTTTTTTTTAGTTTGTTTATTTGGGGGTTTTATTAATTGTGGTATGTATTTCCCACCTGTTGCCTTAGGTCACAGAGGACACAGTAAATTCTCTTTTCATTTCTTCACAAAGAGGCAACCCCTTGGCTGCCCAGTGCCAGTGACTTGTTTTCTGTTACCCCTTAAAGGTAAACCAGAGCACTTTGAATGTATGTGGTGAATGTGCCCCAAAACTGTGTTGTCCCATGACAGTGACTGAGGGACAGCAGGGGAACAGGGATAACCTGGCAAAGTGAACAAGAGCAGATTACCTCAAAGTTGTCTTCACACATTTAGAGACTCTACCATGAGAAGATCTTACAAAAACATTAACCCCCCAGAGCACTAACAGACATCTTTTTTAATTAACTCCTTCTCTTGAAGGTGGCCCATTAAAAAATAAAGTTTGGAGAGAACAAAACCACAACATATCTTTTTTTTCCTTGTCAGGTGCTGAGAAGAAAAACTCATTTTGTAATAGCTCCTGAAAATTTCTAAAACATGGTGATCTCTGGCATACTTTTCACTGGAACATCGTAGGGAGTTACCTGCCCATATGCAAGCAGTAACGTTTGTGGGCAATACTAGTCCTGAAGGTGCCAGAAACCCACCACTCCTCAGCCATTTACAACATTAAATAGGCTCAGGATGCTGAGCAACCGTGGGGGGAGGGAGGGGTGTGCCCAAAAAAAAATTTTGATGAATTACATCTTTATTTTAAAAATGCCCTTTAAGTGCTATTGCTAGGTTAAACATACATTACATACATTAAACTAGCTGTGAGGTACAGCAAAAGCTGTTGCTGGCATGTGCCAAGGCATGTATGTAAAACAGAAAGGCTGCAAACACTGCAAAAATCACTGTGTCCTCCACAAAATCAGAGCTACAGTAGGCAGAAAAAATTCAAATGATTGGATTCTGTTAATCTGTGGAGACATGGACTTAATACTACATTTAATTTTGCTAAGTGGGAGTAAGATTATTGCAGGCAAGATACAAAGAATATCTCTGCTCCAATCATGTAACATTTATAACCTTAAATACTCTAAGACAGTTATTAATAACAAGTATCAGAACATTTCCATGTATTCAATGCACAGTTATGAAAGAAACTAAACATACAGGCCTCCTCCCAATGCACACAATAATAATAATGTTAATATTTACATTCCTCTAATCACTTGTTTCCAGAAGTATTAAAAAAAGTATTTGTGAACTTGCTGAATAACAAGTGCCAGCCTTGTGTGAAGCACTGCAGAAAGCGTGATTTGGGGCATTTTGCTTTACTTTTGAAAGACAGTAATTTCTCACTGAGACAAAGCCATTCTCTTTCCAGAGTTTTTGGAAGAAAAGCTGAAAACTTATTCTCATCAAGTCTCTCAGTGCCACAGTGAAGGACTTGGTAGGAGCTGCACTTGTTTACAACCGTCAATTCCCAAAGGAAGAAGTAGTTTAACTAAAATCAGAAGCTTCCTGCATGTAGTATTTACATGTCCTAATTTGCTGTTTTGAAACACAGCTTCTTCCACGTTGTTATTCTTTCAATAAATCTATGTCTCCTTTTTTGGTCTGAAATGTGAAATCAGCGTCTACAGCAACACCTGTTTGGTGTTTATGACAACTCCTCTAAAATCTGAGGAAGATTAAAACACTTTCCTTTAAAAACAAAAATTCTCTCAGCAGATCATTTAGTATATGCAGCATACTCACTTTGATCACACATTTACAGAATATCAGTTGATTCACTCTTGGTGCAGTCATTATTAAGACTGATTCTGTACTTTTAACAGACTTTTCTTTGAAGCAAATATCATTCTGAAGGAAAAAAACATACTGATGTAGTACTGGAAAAGACCAAATAAGCGCATTCTGCCATTGCAATTGTTGTTTCAAGTTCTTAATGCTGCAATATTAGAGCAAAGGCATTTGGCATCTTCCACAGAATGGTGGTTCCTGTAACACTTTAATGTCCCTTCATGATGGGCTGCTGGAAGGGCCTAGCAGCACCAGCAGTGGTTCTGAAAGGTGTCACTATCTAGCACCTGGAGTTGCTGGGAGCTGGACACTCTGACCTGGACACACCTGTTGGCCAAAATTCTGTGTCCTGTGCAGGACAGCACAGCCCAGCACTTGTCCCACTGAGCTCTGACAACTTACAGAGTTTTACCTAGCATATGACTTGACAGTCATTCCCCAAACAACTGAAACTGAACATGGAAAGCATCTGCAAGCTAAGGAAAACAAAATCTATTTGTCCTACAAGCATTTTCCATAATCTTTATTACATAACTTGAGAAAATGCACTGTTTTTTTAAATATTCACTCAAAGTATGCTGATGAAGCTCTCTCATGTGATTAATTCTCCTTTATCTCCTTCACTTGTGTAATTCTGTAGCACATACCACTCTAATGTCTAAGTTACTCAGGAAAATAAAACCTGGAGTAAAGGAGATAACTTTTTTCTTCTCTCCCTCCTTTGGAGAAAAGAGATCTGATTCTTCAAAAACTACCATAGTGCTTCTCATTTTTTTTCATTCCATTAATACCTTTGTGTGGTGAAATCAAAGCAAATTAGATCTGTGCAGTATTTTTACACTGCCAGGAGTTAGCATGTGCAATACTGACTTTTCATTATTATCTGAGTAAACTCAGGTAAGGCAGACAGTTTGCCTGGCTCTGTTAATAAACTGAAGATTCAGAGTTTATTATTTCACACCTTTAAGAATATGTACACATAGCACATTTTCTGAATAAAGAAGACTGCTTAATTTGCAGATCTTTCTCTTTTTTTTCTTGTGATGGATCAGTTTAAGTCAATGAGGGAATTTCGTGCACACCTTAGCAAAGATTTGTGTCTTTATGTATATACAATAAGGGTGCATTATAATGAGTAAACATCTGCAAAAGCTACTAACACTCAAAAGCCTTGAATAAAGCTCTGGATCAAGTAAAAGGTGAACAGAAAAAGATATTTCCTGATGATCTGCCTTAAAAATTCGAACTAGCATCCCATGAAAAAAAAAATGAAGCATTCTTCTGCCTCTTTAATAGCAGTCTGGTATTCTTGAAAGCACCAACATAGTTGATGTTTGACGCAATAAAAGCTCAGCTTCCCGCCCTGTAATTATTACTAAATGTAATTATCAACAAGTCATTCATCACTATAAAAGCACAACTTAAGGCTCCCAGAGAACAAATAGGGAAAAGATTTGTTTTCACGCAGTTCCCTTAGTCAAGCTATAGTTTAACAACATCACTGATAAACAAGTGTAGTAAGCCAGTGTAAAGCAGGCAGGGCAACATCCATGTTTCATTTCATCTGGGGATCCTCCACTACTCCATTTATAAAGCTATAAAAGCATGCCTCAAAGCAAAAAGGAAGAATTGAAGGGTGAATATGACATAACTACATAACTACAACTATCCCAGCTCCCCAAAGTTCACTCACTTAACCATGTAACATCCAGAGGCTGCCTAAGCCTAACGGGATTATTTCTAGGTGGGAAAAAAAGCACAAATAGAAGGCAAGGTTCTGAGCTCTCCTTGCAAAGTTACCACTCCATAAAAGCTGAGAGATGTGCTGGGTTTCAGAGCATGGCTTTGGTCTGTGTCACTTTCTCACAGCCATGAGGAAACACCTGCAGCCAGCTCGAAACCACACTCACTGCAACCACCCCAACTTCCCCAAACCAGTTCGACACCTGCTTGGCTTCTCCTGTTCAGGGAGAAAGGCACCAGGGCACGCCAGGACCAGATTCAAACGCATTTCAAACAGGGAGCAAGTAAGATGAAGAATTCAGATGAGGCAACAGGAGGTGTGCAGTTAAGATACCCGATCGCTATCCACGCCGAGAAACTACAGCGTCCTTTTTTTTCTCGGTTACGTAATACACGAGGGTATTTAACCACTCGCTGGTTTGACACAAGCATGTCAAACAGATCAGCTTTGGGGAAGATCAGCTGGGGCCGCCGAGGGGCAGGGGGGGCGGGCAGGAATTTGGCAGTTCACGCGCTATGAGTGATCACCCCTCTGGGAAAGGAATCCCACCAAAGCCTTCAGCGGTCCTTGCCCCATGATAGCCGGGCAAGATCAGGCTGAGGCGTTGTGCCACCATTTCTATCTCAGTCACGATCGGCCTCACAACACCTGCCTGGCAAGGAACCTTCCCATTCCCGTGGGATGTCGCAGGCTGCAGATCAGGGCACGGGCTCGCCCCGGCCGCCCAGGCACCTGCCCGGCTGTCACACGCGTCCCCAAGGGGGGACTGAAAGCCTGTTTTCCCCCCAGAGCATCGCTGGGAGAGACGGCAGCGCCACAGGGAAGGGCTTAATGACTCCCTAGAGTGTCCCTGTGCTGCCTTGGGACCTTGGCCCCTCACACGCTCTATGAGCTGAGTTTGCTGAGAAATATGTAGCTGCATGGCAAAAGTGTTGGCGTCAAGGTGACTAAACACCTGGTTTGCGAGACGCTACTCTCCGGGCATCTCACTGAAATTCGGCGTGCTGTCACTGGGGGGGAAAAGAGTCAGGGAGGAACGAAGAGTCATCACTGAGGACACCGAAACCACCAGCTCCGCCACTTTGTGAGCAGGTGCTGCTCTTGCCCGCGCTCCGGGAGCCACACGAACTCTGCCGGGGCCGGCCCCGGGGGCGGCACCGCCGGGGGATGCGAGGGGGCGGCCCGAGCGCCCGGCTGTCCCTCCCCGCCTCCCCTCCACCCCCGGGGCGCGGGGCGGCCGCCGGGGCGGTACCTGCTTGTCCAGCGCGGCATCCTTGGCGCTGCCCGCGGCGCATCCCTTGGGAGCGGGCACCCGCTCGCAGTTGCAGCCCTCCAGCATGTACATGCCGGCGGGGCGGGCGCTCTGCTCGCCCTCGAAGTAGAAGAGGACGTTTTGGTAGAGGGCGAACCACTTCTCGTGCCAGCGGTTGGTCTCCGCCGTCTTCTTGCTGAGGTAGCCGCGCTTGGTGCCCTCCTTGCGGGCCAGCAGCGCCAGGTACAGGGCGTGCCCCTCGTTGTACCGNCCGCCCCAGGCACCGGCGGCGGCGGCGAGCGGCCCCCCGGGCGCTGACGTGGGGGATCAGCCGTAAATCCGCTTTGGAGAGCGATTTAAAGAGCAAAGTCGCCTCCGCCGCAGCGCCCGGGTCCCTGCCCCCCTCCACCCTTCCCCCCATGCCCGCATCCCTCCGCTCCTCCATCCCTCCATCCCTCCGGGGGCGGATGGAGGCGGGGAGCGGGTGCCGAGCGGCAGTCGGGCGTAGAATCCCGCGGGCAGCGCAGCGCTCGGCCGAGCCGGGCCCGGAGCCGCGGGGTGATCTGGGGCTGCCCCGTGGTTTCTCGATAGTTTCCACCTTTTCCGTTCTTCGAGCGAAAATCTTGGAAAGCGGCAGGGCCGGGCCGCTAACAGCGGCCGCCGGAGCCGCTAACTTCGCTCCCGAGCTGCAGCGAAAGCTTTAAAGCAAAAGGCAGCCGAGAAACCCAAGCCAAATAGCAGACACCCTCACTTTTAACCCGATATTCGCGCTGCTAACGGCGCGGGGGAACCTCAACCCCTGACATGTGCCCATGTCATTGGGCAGCGCTCTGTGCGCAGAGACCACCCCAGCACTCTGCCCTGTGCCGGGACTCGCCTGCCGCAAATGGGACCATTTATAGATCCCAAGTGGCGGCTGCAGCACCAGGCACCGCGGGAGCACTCTCTCCGCCACGGGAGAGAGCGGCTCGCACATGCCGAAGAGAAAATCTCCCGGGAGTTAGGCGGGTGTGTTTTCATATGGGGCTAGTAAGGATGGCAGCGGGTGCGGTCTGGTTCCTGCACTCGGCACTGTGGTACCTGCACGCCTTAATTATAGCAAATAAACTTTGGCGAGGGAGCTGGCATCACGAATTGTTTTGCATAAAGCATAGCAATATGGAAATTTCTACCAACTAGAGCACACTGCACCTTTAATTTAGCAAATTAAACTTCCTCTTAATATTCTTTCAGGAGAAGTCTTGGAACTCTTTCATTTGAAAACGTATTTTGCATATGTAGCTTTCACTCTCTTTTGCTTTACTGCATCTCAGGAGTAAAAAGAAAAAAGAATAAAAATGTGAAAGTTCCATATTCAATATTGCTGTATAATGCACAGAATGAGACAGAAAATATTTCCTGTGTGATCTCTGACAACAGCTGTGGTTTTGAGCATTGTTTGCAGGAACTACAGACCCATGCAGAGTTGCAAGGCTCAGATCTTGTCAACAGATGATTTTGTATTAGAAAAAACAAACGGATACACAAATGCTGCTGGAACTGTCTTAGTTTGCCTTGTATCTCCACACAGTGAAATTTGAGGATAGCACATCATGCCCAGGGAAGTCCAGGCTTTGGACAAGGCTTGGACACCACCTGAGTGGCTGGAATGTGTGAGAGGACTCATTGCTCATCCATCTCGGGCACTGGGGCCTCACCTGCCTCTGCCGATGCCTCCTTGCCTGAGTTCCCCTCAGCCAGCACTGAGTCAGTGCATCAATTCCATGTGTAAAATTCCATGGAATATCGTGTCCCTGGGTGGAAGCAAGTGCTAAGGCAGCCAAACCAAGGAGAGAAGCAAACTGCCACTCAGAAGAGTGTTCAGACATTTGACACTCAGTGAATAGCTGGAGCTTTCCTCAACAAGCACGTCGTACATCACAATGAAATCCCATAGCAAGAACCCATCTTTGCCAAGATAAAGTCGCAGGCTTTTGTCCCAGCTTACGTAATTTGTTCTTTAATAAAGCTTTTGCATAAATCACAAATGATCACACATCATCTATTCCACCGGATCACCTGAGACACGCAGAAAAATAAATTAGAGGAGTTAAATTTTATTTACAAAGAAATTCTTGAGAGAGGGTTTTATTTGACTACATCATTTTCTCCTAGCCATGCAGGCATTTTTCCAAAGCTGAAAATGTTGAATATGTCACTGCACAGCAATCTATAGGAACTAAAAGGAGTCTAATATTCCTGTTCACTACAGGGAATGCTGTTTGTGTAACCATCTGTTTGTCCTTTATTGTTAAAGTATGATTTAGTTCTCTCAGTTATACTATGTTTATTACTTGATCATTCTTATGCAAGGACAACTTACTTTTTCCTACTTTAAATGTCTGTGACATACATATGGGTGTATATACTGCCTAATACATCTAAGTGTATCTATGTAGCTATATGGGATTAGTTCTAAAAATTCTTTATTATCAACATTAAAGAAAGGGTTGCTTCTGCTTTTTAAAAAAGGAATTCTAGGGCTAATTCATATGTATGAACATGATCAAGTTATGTGTGCAAACAGATGTAAAGGAATCTGTGGATGTAATTTATTTCACAGGGCTCTGAGGAAAGGAACATAGAGATAAACACATTAAATTTCTTTATTTTATATCCTAATCTTCATTTCATTGTATTTCAATTCCAGAGGATTCATTAATAAAAACACCTTCCCAAGTGTTGCCATGATAGGCCCCGAGGACCATGACGTAGAACTACAGTGGAAAGTTGTGGTCCTCTGTCAGCAGAGATAGTTTGACCCAATTAGCCTACATTTACCCTGAAATTTCCTTTGGGAACTAGTCCAGTGCAAGGTGTTCAAAGATGTCAGGAACAGGGAAACACAAAGTGTGTTGCACAACAGCGGAATTGCTGAATCCAATACCCAGAAGTGACCCTGGGAGTATGTGGGACAGTGCAGTGAGTTGTCAATCCTCTGAGTGACAAGCAAATCTAGTTTAAAAATCATGTACAATTTGGGCCTTTATTCTAAAAAACACTTAGGAAAAAAACCTGTTAATGGAATGGTAATGAAAACTGATTAAAGCAGTGGAAGAAAAGTTGTTATGTTACTGCTTTCATGTATGGGTTTGTATATACATGTTCTATATTTTTATATGTTCAGTTGTCAATAAATCATTACTTGCATTTTCATATCAAGGTAATGTATCAAATACAAAACAATTTAGTATAGTTTTTGAAGAACTGCTGCAATAACTTATGGGGAAAAAAATTGGTTTCACTAAGAATGTACCTCTGTGTCTCCTCTTACAGATTGTTTGAGAAGCAGAACCGAACCAGTATCTTCTCAGTAATTTCATTCACATGCTTTTGCTGATCTAATTGTTTACTCTTCAAGGTACCGAGTATACCTTGGCTACTTGAAAGGTATTTGTAATGTTCAGCTAAGATTGAGTTATTTGATAGAGCAGGAAAATTTTGAAATACGTACTATACATCACTGCCGTAGTAAGTCCTGAAGATCTTGCAAAAAACTTGGGGTTTCATACAGCTGATAACATCATTTGAGATTTACTGTTCCTGTTTTGTGGAGACTTTTTTGGAGGGAATTATCTTGTTAAGTCAATTTTAAGTCATTGTGTATACCACAATGGTAGTTCATTCCTTACGGATTTGCTTGCGGCTGCAAACACTCCCCAGTGGTGTGAGAGAGGTGGTGACAGGTGTCCATGAGATCCCTCCTTCAGGAATGTCCAGCCAATACTCAGTGGGAGTTCCAGCAGAAGGCAGGCAACTGCAAATCATTTACATGTTATGCAGGTGAGGATATCATCGTCATCGTCAGCATCATCATTTTTTATGATCTTACCTTAACCTCTTAGTGCAAAGTGTTGCAAAACCACAGGAAAACCATCCAAGCCAGGAGCTACTTAGTCTAAGCACAAGATCAGATCCCTAGAGGCAAGAAAGAAGTACAGGGACTACGTGCTGCCCTTTGTGACAGGCAGCATCCCCAGGGCACAGCTGGCGTACTTGCTGCTGATATTTTGGGAGAAGAATAGCTAAATAAGGTTGTAGAGGAACTTTTGAAAGAAACAGTTTGGTGTGTCTGCAGAGGTCGTTGGTGAGTTGTTGCATGTGGTCAAGGACAGCATGAGAAAATACAAAGGACTGTTGAAAATAAATGAGAAAAAGAAATGTGTGGCAGAAGGTGTCTCACAGTCAGGCTGCAGAAAATCAAAAGCAGAAGGAAAAACTAAAAGAGAGAAGCTGGAATCAAGGGACTCAATTAAACTGGAGAAATACCATTAGTTAGGCAGGAGGCAAAGGCAAGTGGGCTGAGGGGGAATTGAGCCTGGCTGGCAGAGTGATGATAATGAGAGCACGGTGGGTGAAGAGCAGAGGGAAATAGTGTGAGTGAGCAAAAGCTGGGAGTGGCTGGGGGTTGGAGCAGACAGAACCAAGGCAGAGCAGGGAGGAACTGAGGCAAGACGGGCAGGGAATCATGGAGAAAACAAAGTCAAGAGGGATGGCATGAGAGTCCTGGGTGTGTGGAACAGCTGGAACAGCAGGGCGAAAAGAGCTGGAAGACACCCACTGAGATGTTGGGAGTGAGAGCAGGACTGTGGCACAGCAAGAGAAGAGACCAACGCATGGGCAAATTGAGGAGGTTGCTGGGCAGTGAACAGAAGAGGAAGAGGAGGGTCTTGTAGGGTCAGTCCAACACAGCACATCAAGTGAAAGGATTAGATCGAGGGTGATGCTGGGAAAGAAAATGGCATTTCTAATGTGGAAACGCTGATTGTCCAAATCAGCACTGAAATCACATGGGCAAGGAAAGACAGCAGCTTTTCTCCTTAAGCCTGTTTTCAGCTGGTTCCTTTTCAGCAAAAGTTTGCCAGCTGGGATTAAAATGGGAGAGCCAGGATTCAGCTTGTGGACCATACACGTTAATTAAAAGCTCCAGGACTATTTCACTTAATACAGATGCAACAACATTAGCTAAGCTCTAAATGCAAAATACATGTCAACAGTGCTTTAAAACCTCATTTGCATGACTAAAATTGTCATATTGAGACACGCACTTGTTGGAAATACGACTGTCAGAGCTGAGCCCTGAATTGTAAAGTTAGTAGAAATTACTCCCTTTTCCCCTGCTCTGGGAGCTCTGTAATGAGAATTTCACAGACCCTGTGAGTAGTGTGGTGTCCTTAAGAAGGGTATTGTCCTACAGCTCACAAATTGCTGAAGCGTGTCTCGACGTTCTTGGGAGATATTTCAGATTAGTTCTCTCAGTGTTCCAACGGCATTGGCGTGTCCTAACACAGATTTCATAATGTTCTCCGAATGTGAGCTGGGAGAGGCAGTGTGATGGCTGAGCTCCTGAAAGCAAGCAGACACTGGGCTATTGCTCGCAGTTTCAGAAAGCCCTGGGTAGCTGGGAAAATGAGTTTCGAATTAAAAAGACATAGTGGGATAAAATTTCCTTTCTTTTTTTCTCTTATTCCATGTGAACCAAGTATAAATGCAAATCACTCTTTGCTTATTCTGTCAAGATACTCTCACATACTGGCATAGAAATAGGAAAAATATGTAAAATATTAAAGCGCTCTCATTTCTTGGGAAAAAGTAAGCTCCACAGATTGGAAGAAAGATACAGAGAGCGCAGTGGGTGCCATCTGGAATAAGTAAGTAACCCTGGGAAGAAATGGTGATGTTTACAAGGCCTGATGCTGATACAGAGAATTCTCTCCATCTGGCATGAAGCCTGCAAATAATCTGCCACAGGGGTGCATAATTCAATAGAAATAGGTTTGATAATCTACAAGTTGCATTCCCCATAGAAACCTTGAAAGAGACATTTAATGTATTATGCAGCTGAGCAGCTTCTCACTGCACCCGAGTTTGAGGGCAGGCAGACCTGCAGACCATAAAAACGAGGTTTATGGCCAGTGGGATCCACTGTTCTCTTACCAGAAGTCAAACATTGCAGGGCACCCACATCCCCTCAGGACGGTGTGAAAATTCTGAGACAATGCCTTCACAGGGGAACATTGCATTTATTTCTGATACAGATGCAATATACTGAAAATCATTTTAATGAATCTGTTCGGATGCAACTGGGACTGTACAAACGCCTGGAGAAAATGTGTCTAACAGCAGAAAAAAAATAATCTTAAAAGGCTGTAGGCAGAGCAGCCTTGACAACAGTGATCGGAGCCAATGTTATCACCCCTCACATGCCAGCAAAGATACACCAAACAACATCTTGTTAAACAAGAGCAGAGGAACTGAGCTTAATGTCAGTCCCTGCTTATTTTGGGGATTTCTGGGCAGGTGGGAAGTGCATAGCAGCATGTCAGTAATTCCTGACCCACTGTTGATAATGCACATTCTTCCACGTCCAAATTTATGTTGTTCACATTCTCAGCTGAAAAGCTTTGGAGCTGCTTGGGAGGTGTGGGTTGTGATTTTCTGTGGGGGGAAAAAAGAAGAGGAAAAAAAGTGAAAAAATAGCTTAGAGAAACATAATTTTAAAGAATTAAAATCAACAATATCCATCTGCAAATATATCAACAATTTATGTAACATTTGGAACTTCATCATTAATAGTAGAATGCTTTCCAGGGGATAAATATATGAATTGCACTTCAAATTTTTTCAGATACGTTTTTAAACAGAATACAAAAATAAACATTTATTGTACTTGTTACAAAGCCTCTACTGTTACATGCTAAAATGAGTGAAGGCCTGAATCCATATCAAAGTACATTGGTGCTTTTAATGCAGAAATAGAGTTTATTTCACAAGTAAGTTTCTATGGAATGCATAGTAAGAATGTAAAATTAAAATAATTTTACCATGTAAGAAAAAGAAATTTGTGTTCACCCCTTTATTATGTTTGTTTGTTTTCTCTTCTTGGGTCAGTCATATTGTTTCAGATGTTAACACAACCCTTTTGTTTAACACTGGTGGTTGCAAGGGGAGCTGAACAGTGTATTTATTCAAATGTGACAGCCTATTTAATTGTATCAATAATAAAGGTACATTGTCAATATTCAAGGATTCTGAGTGAGATTACTCCTTGTTTGAGGTGTGCTTTTCTCACCAAAGAAAAAGGCAATATGAAAATACTTCTCTTGATGATCTGTACTGTTTCTATTTCTCTCTGTGGTGTTCAATGGCTGTGGGGAAATAATTCTGAATTTCTGACACATGTAGATACACAGACCAGATACAGCTATTGCATAGTAGTTCTGTCAGATACTAAGAAAGGCTAATTAGATAATGCCTTAGAGTATTCCTCAAGAAGAGTAAAAAAGATCTGGAAGTAATACATCCTATAGGCACGGGAGCCCACAGTGCAGGGAAAGCAAGGATGTGCAGAAACCTCTAAAAACAGTTCTTCAATACTCTGGGGAAGAAATTGAGGAGGGAAATTCTATTTTTCAACAATTTTCTCCACTCTGATGAAGAAGACATCTTGGGTAGTTCTCCATGGTATTTGAAGTGCTCTCACTTGTTTAACTTGTATCCCAAGAAATCTTCCTCAGCAAACTGTGATAGACAGCCTCTTATATCTGTGTGTTTGATACATTTCCTTAATACTGCTCAGAGTTATCCCCAGTAATCACTCACGTATCCATTTCTCTTTTACACGTTCCTTTGGAGTTAAGGGCCATTTTTGGACGCTGCAGTGCTTATCAGTTACTGATGCAATTAGTGTGAATGATTAAGCCTGTCCATCCCACAGCAGGGACGGTTTCCCTTCCGGAGGGTTTGTCCTTGTGTCTCTGTGTTGCTGCCCTGTAATGCAGGCTGACAGCCAGTGTGATCCAGGGAAGGGGAAGGGCTGCAGGGGCACTCTGGGCAGACACAAAGGTGCTGGGATGGTTTTGGTCAGAGGTTTGTTCTCAGAGTCTCAGGGGGCATCCAGAGCAGCACACGGACTGTGGGGTCTCTGTGGGACGGGAGGGTAACTCCAAGGTTATTCCTCACAGTCTCCCCAACAGCCACATAAAGGGTTTCCAATCTCTTTGCAGGAAAGCTTTTAAACTGCTCTGAGTGAGGTAAGTGAATGGTATGTGGAGTTAGTAATGGGATACTGAGCTTTGTGCCCTCAAGTCACCAGTTCACATTCAGTAAAAGACAGTAATTAGGACAAATCCTGCTCTGACTTATGAAATTTCCACTGGAGTCAGTGACTGGTCATTTATCTCCGTTTGGTTACCTGGTGTCTGGTGAGCATGGGAACAGACACAGCATCTTCCTGTGGCCCAGGGCTCGGAAAATGGGGAGGAACACCCAAGCAGGCCCTGGGGAATCCTGCAGGTGTGAACCTGCATTTGGCATCTCCCTGTGCCAGCCCCCAGGACAGTGACAGCACTTTAGCTCTCAGAAAATGGCATTCCTAAAAGCAAAACATCTCAAAACATTTTCCTGCTGGTTTGAAATTAATCCAGGGTGATTAATCCTACCTACATACTTGCAAGAGCTTTAGGCACCTCTTATAGCTGGACTAATTTTATCATGTCTCCTGTTCATCTGTGGCTTCAAGAATGCTTTATACCTGTGATAAATGATTGACTAACATCTGGATCTGTCACATAACATACAGATAGAGGTGAAGGTTTTATTCTTTTGGTGTTTTATAAAGGTTTTATTGCTCTATGCACTTCATCCTTTCTTCATAACAGATAAAAGATCTTTATTGCCTAAAATTAGAGCCATAACATATGACTAAAACGGAGTTATTATGTAAAAATGGGTATGAAATATAGATGAAATATATATAATTTATATAAAAACTATTGTTCTGATTTCATTTCTCTCTGCAGCAGTTTTATGCTCTGCTTTCTTGGATTATTATTGCTCCAACTTGAACTGAGCTATGAGCTGTACCTTGACAGCCTAACTGGGATGTACCCTATGAATTATATAAGTTTATTAACATATATGCATCAGAATAGCTGTTAAAATTAGAAGTACTAGCACAACTGAGGAGCAGTCAAAAAAATGAGTTGGGTAAAGAAGTTTGGTAGACAAGGCTGAAACAAAATTATGCTGGTTTCATTTGGATTTCTTAGTAATATTCACTGTTGCCATTCTCTCTGCTGCTTTCTTCCCAGATGGAGCAAGACACTTTGTAATGAAAAACAATCAGGAAAATAAAATCTCAAAGTGCTTGTTAATTCTGCTACTGATAAAACACCCTTTTCTCAGCTAATCTTCTTAATTAATCTAACAGAAGTACAGCTACGCACAGATTTCCTGCAGTGCTCATCTTCGCAGAGTAAAAAAAAAAAAAAAGAGCAGAAATATGAATCTATTTGCATTACAAACAAGAGTTTATTCCCCAAACACATTTTTCATTATTATCAATTATATTGGAAGTTTAGGCCAAAACATAGCTTGTGGTAAAAACAATCATACACTCAAAATAAAAGCTACTTATTGCTGCCACGTACGAGCAGCAGCTCCCAGAGGGGTCGGGCAGGGCGTGGTGGCACTTGGGCATCATCCAGCCACAGAACCTGCACAGAGGTGGCCACAGAACCTGCACAGAGGTGGCCACACACCAAGTTCTCAGTGCTCCCCTTGCCCTCCAAGCACCAGAGCCGTGAGCAGGAACAAACACCTCAGCATCTCTGCTTCAGATCCCTGACCTGGGGTGAAGCTTGTGTTGAAAATAACCAGGTAGGTTCAGGCAGCAGTTTTATAATTTAGGTAGAGACACAGAAGACACACAACAACATATTCGTGTCCTACAAATACCAACACCCTCTGATCCTTCTGCTCTTAAGCAGTTCCAAATGGGTTTTTCTATTGTGAACAAACAAAAGGAAAATGTCACTTAGACCCTCGAGCCTTTGAGGAAGGGTTTTGCAGGACAGCTGTCTTCCCTGACTCCTGAAATCCCAGAGTGGCTAAAACCCAGGAATACTGCAGTCCTGTATTATCCAGTCCTGTGTGTGTAAAATCTCAAACTAACTACAAAGGAGTGTGGAAGGAGCAGAGGAGCTCATCCCCTCCTTCCCAGGCCAGGCTTAGCAGCGGCAGCAGCAGCCTCACCTCTGCAGGGTCAGAGGTCCCCAAGGGTTTGGATTTTTCTCTCCAGGTGCTCCACACCATCCCTCCAAGTGATCAGCTCTCCTTACCTTTAGCAGTTTTCACTTAACACACACCTGGGATTTTCTTTCCTCAGCCCCCACAAAGCCCAGGGGCTGTGCAGAACCAGCAGCTCTGTGTTTGCTGCTGCCTTCCACCCTTCAGAAGAACTTTCCTGTGCCTTCCTGCCTCCAGGTGAAGCCACTCTGCGGCGTTTCCTCGGCCCTGTCCTGGTGTCCTGCTCAAGGCTGCCCAGCCCGGAGGGGACACAGGGCTGGTGGGGTTCACTGCAGCTTCCAGCACTCCTTCCCCACAGCAGCACTGACCTCCTGGCTCAGGGTCAGCTGAGGACTGATGAGGAGCTCTGGGTCTTTATCCTGCAAACTGCCACTTAAACCAGATGGCAGGATGAAATGTTGCTGGAACATTAAACTTAGAACAAAACCTCCCAAAATCTCAGTTCCAGTGAGTGAGATCCCTGGCCACAGCAGGAGGTTAGAAATAGATGGCCCTTAAGGCCAAAAGATGGCCTTCCAACAGAACCATTCTGTGATTCCATGATCCAGTCTTGGGGACATGAAATAGTTTCTGGAAGAGACACAAATGCACTTAATGAAATGAAACCCATAATTGCATCAATTGCGAACAAGACATCATTGCCAAATATCAGTTTTAAAAACCTTAGTGAATCCAGCTGACAAAACATACCTTAGACTCCTGTTTTCCAGGAGAAAATCAGCATTTCTATAACACCATGTTTGTGCTTAATTCTCATGTAGGAATAGTCAAATCACAGTCTCATTGAGATGGTGTTTACATACAACCTTCATTTGCCAATAATATTAAAGGTGACTTTGAACAGAAGGGAAAATCAGTTTTTAGGTGTTTTAGATAATGACTCCTACTTTGGGAACCATATTAATTTATTAACAGATTAAAATGCCTTCCTGGAGGTATAGGACAATGTCCAGTGCATCCTACATACAATTTGGTGAGTAGCTGCAGAAGAAAATATTAAACTTACTTTTGTTCATCTAGTTACCTGCCTGAGAAGGGAAATAGAACAAGGAAAGGGACCTCGGGCACTGAAGAGTTGGAGGATGATCCCAGAATGACTTGTGCCATCTTTTCTCCCACATTTTACTGGTAGCAGAGGGGAGATGGACACGGGGAGGGGATGTGAAATGACCCCGAAACAGGAATTCAGGGACCTGGAGGGATGGGTCTGTGAGCTCCTTGCAGCCCAGCACCAGGGCAGGGACACCCTGACACTCCTGCCAGCTGGAAAGTCCACGGGAAGAGGAAACAGGGAGAAGCAGCCTCAGTCTCCAACAGCTCCTCTTCCTCATTCCTTGTGGGGAATTCCCTAAACACATCAGCAAGTTTTGAGTAACTGATGTAGAGCACTGAGCAATCCCCTCTGACTGGGCTCCTCCTGCAGCCGTGTCCCTCCAGCTGGCCCTGGGGCACCTTTCCTTGGGAGATGCTCGTGGAAATTGTGTTTCACCCAAAACTCTGCTCTCTGTCATTATTGCTGTGCTGGCTTAGCCAGATGCAGAGAAAGGAAAACATAATTACTGATGTGCTTTATTCATGAAATAAGAAAATACTTGGGCTGCTGTGCTAATTACTTGGGTGGGGAGTTTTAGGGCATTAGGGGCAGAGAAGAGGTTTGCAAGGTCTAGAGCTGCTGCCTGGACAAGGGTCGCTGCCCCCAGGGAACCTGTGAGGGGTCAGTTTGTGTTTGTGCTCTGAGCCAAAGTAGGCAGAACAGGAGGGGTTTGCTCGGGGCAGCAGCACCATTTCCAGCTGTTGCTGTGCTGAGGAGCACTCACAGACAGGGAGCAGAGTCCCCCACGGGCCTGGAGCCAGTGCAGGGGGGCACTGTGGGGTCTGGTGGGCACAGCAGGCTCTAGGATGCTCTGAGCTGCAGGAGGGGCAGAGGGGAAGGGTTTGTGCAGGCCAGGCTGTGGCTGCTCCTGTGCAGACTGCAGGGAGCATCACTGACAGCTGTGACAGCTCCGTGCAGGGAACACTGCGGGGCTGGCTGTGCTCAGGGCATTGTCACACCGCGGGGAGCCCAAGGAAACTCACCAGCACTGAGCTCCCAGCACCTCCAGAGCCCAGGGTACACTCTGTCCCCAGCCCACAGCCTGCAATTTCAATTTGGGAAACTCCAAGGGAGGAAGTGTAGCTTGTACAACTTATCTGGACCTGTTCCTCAACAATAACTATTGTTCACTCCGGCAGCTTGGCATAATATAATTTGTTTTGTGAAAAATAAATACAATTTGCAGCCCATAACTGTAGTGCGACATACTGTGATTTTATTAGCAATAGTAGAAGGATTTTTTTCATCGTTTCTGAAAGAAATTGACATGATTCAGTTTGCAGGATGCATTAAAAACTCATCTTGAAACCTTTGAGATGGTATTGCATTGGTTGGTTTAACCAAGTTAAGTTTTTAACAACTTTAGCTGAGTTATGGGAAGCTGTGGCTTCTGTATGGTGAAAAGTTAATATCCATTTATTTTCTGTGAAGTAGAACACACACCATGGTTCAGTAAAAGATTCTGCTTTGAAACCAGGAGAAACAGGGCTGTTTTTTTCATGTGTGTCCTTTATAATGAATGTCTGTGTCTTTTGTTTAAATAATCCATCTGTGAATCCTCTGAGCCAGTCAAGCAAGCTGATTTGTTAATTGGGAAAATGTAGTTTTTGGTGTCTAAAAATCTGAGAAATAAAGGTATGCAAAATGAAAAACAGAAAAATGAAAAACAAAAAAAATCAACATATATTCTTGCAGGAGAACTTGCACCATCTTGTGAAAGTTTATTTTAATCTTTCAATTGCTACAGGAATTTCCCTCCATGAGTGCTGCAGAGTACTTAAACTAAACTTAATCTCACCTACTTGTGCCCAGCTTCCAGCCCTCCTCTCCATTATTCACTGGGTGTTTCCCTTATTATTGATTTTATCTGTGCTTTTGATTCACAAATACAGTTCTGCAGGAAAAGCAGTGTGCTTTTCCGAAGTCACAATCCAGATCACTGCCTGGAATCCATTTCTCTCTCTCCTGTGAAAGCATCCACTCACCTGCAGGGAGAAGCTACCCAAGAGCAGAGGATTCCCCAGAGCCTCCCTGGCTCCTGCTCTCCCTGTGGGAGCTGTCCCTGCCAGTGGCACAGTTGGAACAAGCTGATCCCCAAGGTCCTTTCCAGTCCAAACCATTCTGGGGCTCTGGGATCCTCAGCCTCGTTGTTTGGGAAGGTGCCAGTGGCATCAGCCTGGATTTGTAACTTCCAGACTTTGATTCCACCTGAGCCTGGGCAGGTGTTGGTGACCTCTGGTCTGCAGCTGGCACAGCTGGAGCTGCTTCCTCCCCACGAGCTGTTTGCTGGATTTCACTTTTCACAGCCCATGGCTGAGGGGTGGGCAGGTGAGAAGTGATGACATCCAATATTGCCTGGAGAAGCTGCTTTCTGCCCTGATCACTCCGTGAACCCAGAAAAGCCACTTCACTCCATAAAATGCGAAAAATGGTTTTTTTAAGGTGTGGGAGCAGAGGTAGGCTTCATCTCATTCATACCTGTAACAGCATGAGTAACAGGCTTTAAAGATTGTTAGGGAAAAACCAATTATACCTCTAATTATGCAAATTAGAAAGCAATCGATGTATCCCTTATGCTGTGTACAAACAATGGCCCCTTTCTCCTCACGTGAAGCCATGAGACAAGGAGTTCATCATCACCTTCTCGGCAGCAGCAGAGCTGTGCAGCAGCCCTGGCTGTCAGCAGGGCTCCCCAGGCAGCCCTCAGCTCTCCCTGTGTCACCACCCTGCAGGGAATGCCCTGATCCCCTCCCAGCAGGACCTGGCCTTGTCCCCAGCTCTCCAGGGAGCAAAGCACTCCCTGAGGATCTCTGGGCTGGGATGGTGGCAAATTCCGAGTGCCACAGCAGGTCAGTGACCCCCAGCAGGTGTCCAGGGGACCTGGTGGCACCAGGGCTGTGCTGTGGGCAAGTGGGCAAGGAATCTCTCCACCAGGGGAGAGGCTCCAGCAGGAGCAGGGATGAACCTGTCCCAAGTGGCTGGTTTCAAGTCTCACTCCCTCCAGGATTCCTCCGCATCCCTTTGTCCATCCTAACCCATTGCTACCAGCACAAAAACTACTCAGCACAGAAATTGCTTTCTGCAGATTATGGACTCTTGTCAGAGGCCCTGCACCAAGGGAGGATCCTGGTGCAGCAGCAAAGACAGCCTGAAGGAAGGATTTGGGAGTTCCCTGTGCCAGCCCTGGCTCAGCACAACCCCAGCACCTCTGAGTGTCGCAGTCCTCAGAACTCACCAGAAATAAGTTCAAAGAAAGAGAGAAAATACAGAACCTGAAGGCAGGGGGTAAGACCTGAAGTTTCTGCTAACATGCCACAAATCATGACCCCACCTGTGACAGATTTGGGGGCAGAACAACCTTCTGGAGGTGGCTGTTGGGTATCTGGGCTGTCAGACTGCACACTCTGTGCTCCGGGAGCGGCCAACGGAGGAATTTGGTGTGGAGAAGAGAACTTAAAAGCAGGAAAGAGACTGAGAGAGGAATTGTTCAGCCTTGAGAAGTTCCAGGGACGCCTGAAAGTCCCTTCCAGTACCCAAAGGGGCTCCAGGAGAGCTAGATAGGGACTTTGTGCAAGGGCT
>VZRF01006382.1:352820-430534 GCA_013396875.1 Vireo altiloquus
CCACTCTGGGATGGGGTGAGTCCAAGAGCAGACACCCAAGCACCAAGTGGCACATTCAGACATTTTCTCCTCCCGTGTCCTGCTCTGTGTGCCAAGAGGGCTTTTTTGCCCTAAAACTTGTGCTGTGGCGTAGGAAACTTGTTTTTTATCATTCAGTTTATGAGACAGGATGTGGAAAAATGAGCCAGGCAATAACTGTTTTTTGAGATGAGCTTTTCTGCAGGCTGGCTCTCAGCTGGTGGTGGTGGCTGACTCCTCTCCACACACAGCACGTGCTGCTGGAGCTGCCTCTGTCCTCCCCGGCACCCAAACCCTGAACATCCCTGCTCTGCCCCCTGGGTCAGACCTGCCCTGGCTCTCGGGGGAGGAGGCTGACATGAAGGAGCAGCCCAGAGCAATCCCCAGACCAGGTTCTGGATTTCTGGTGGCAAATCCCAGCTTGGGGCTGGGAGCAGCAGGGAGAGCTGCTGCTTACAGGAACATGAAATTCTCATTCTGAGCTTGGAGAGATTTACCTTGACAAGACTGCACAAAGATGAAATTAATGCCGATGCTATCCAAACAATGTCTGCTCTTAAAGGACATGAGTGACAGACTGTTGCCTCCTATTTGTGTGTGAGGTGAAGGTTTCTGCCAACAGTTAACTGCTGCAGCTCGTAAACAACCCTCAGCTGAGGGCTGGGTATGTTAGTTCTGTGTTTTCTACAGAGGTTGTAATAAACTGCCCTCTTGAAAGCTTTCCCTTTGCACGGAGCATCAGATGGCCTTCCATTCAGAATAAAAGAAAAACTTTTAAAAAATCCTTGAGCTTTGCGTTGTTTACAGCACAACATGAATTCCTGGTGAATGTGGGGAAGGGAAAAAAAAAAAAGCCTTGTTAAGAATTAAAATAGACAAGCTGTCTCTCGGTGAGGTTCAGTTACTCTCGGGTAAGGCTGAGGTGCAGTCAGTCCCTGGAAGTGGAAGGGCTGATGCTCGCTGCCTCTTCCCAAATGAGGCTGGGAATCAGAGTCCCAGCACGGCTGGGGCTGAAGGGACCTTAGAGCCCTTCCCTTTCAGCCCCTGCCACCGCAGGGATGCCTCCCACTCCCCCCAGGCACTCCCAGCCCCATCCAGCCTGGCCTGGAACATTTCCAGGGACCCAATCCAACGGGAACTGTTAGATGGGTGCCTATAGGAAGGATGTAACTCAGCTGGAACAATGTCTGCTCCACAGAATTGCTGGTGGCAGGTGTGAGCCTGGCTTCCAGGCCCTGCCCAGGTGTGGATGTGTGTGAGCAGCACAGCCCACGCCAACCTCTGTTACCTCCCAGCAGGGCTGTGCCTCAGGGAGGATTTCTGCTGTAATATATATATAAGTGATTTGTGCCAAATGGAATAAAAGAATAAAAGAAACTGTGTCGATTGCAAATATTGCTGTAATATTGTGTAATACTTGGTAAAACAGAGAGAAACCAAGTAAGGCATGGCATAAGGAGCCCAACTAGAAGTTTAGCTGATGTTAGGAGGATTTAGAGACTTTGTGGTTAGAGCTGTTGATGAAAATAGAAGCTTAACATATAGAATAAGGAACCTGAGTTATTGGAAATCCTTACTTAAGATATATGGTTGGTGTGTACATGCAAGAAATGAGGAACTGATGAAGGCAAGGAGAGGTCAGTCTCCTAAGGACCACCAGATGAAGACCCAAGATCTGGCGTGTCAGCATGAATTAAACCTGCACAAGCACGCTGGAACATACCAAGTCAGCATAAATAAGAGCAATAAGTGTATAAAAACCTAGCTGGAACTGTATTTGGTGTGCGTGTTGGTTGGAGCAGTGACTCCCCACACACCCAGCCTTGGCCTGATCACAAATGCTGCTTGCTTGCTTGTCTTTTATCATGAACATACAATAAACTATTATAAAAGCTATTTCGGCTGACTTAGCCTGCAATCATTAGTAACCCTGGCGGCAGTGCATGCCCCGAGGGCAGAGCAGAGCAGGGCACTGGAGGTGCTCTGAGCCCCATCCCCACCCAGGGCTCAGGAGTTTGGGGCTCAGAGCTCTCCCCAGCCAGGCTCCCTGAGGGTGCCACGGCCAGGAAGGGCTGGAAACCCAAGAGAGGAGCTGTGGGGAGCAGTGAGGGCTGTGAGCTGAGCCTGCCCTGTGCCCAGACAGGGGTCTCTGTGAGCAGAGCCAGACAGCAGCACCAGCACCCTCGGCACAGCCCCATCTGCAAGGCAGGCATCTCACAGGGACCACAGAAATCCACTTCCCATGGCCCCAGGGTCATAGCAGCTGAAAATGTTTCATCATTGATAAACACAATTCTGCCCTCGGTTCATTTAGAACCCTATTTGGTTTTGGTGAATCACTTCCAACATTACAAGTCTGCAGACTTGTAGATCACTGTAGAGGTCTGGCTACCCAAGTGTGAATTTCTTTGTAAGCGTGAGGAGTGGAGCTGCAGCAAGGCAAGGGTTTGTGCTGGAGCACCAAGAAGGTGTGTGCACCATGTACGGTCCTTGTATTCTGAAAAAAGAACAGGGTCAGGCAACAGGTGCACTTCTCAGCGCAGTTCTGTCCATAACTTTCTCTCCAATAGCTTGTAAACCTTCAGGCAAACAGGCACACACTGCTTAGCTCATAACCTGTGTCTGACAAGACCACTTCGGCACTGGTGCGGGACCAGGATTTGCTCTTGCAAATAATTCATCTGCACTCTCAGTTGGGAACATCATAAACTATTCTGACACTCCTGCCTCGTGCTGCCAGCAAGGGAAGGGATGTATTGCCTCGGGTCCTGTAAGGAGCTCCATTCCCTCACTTGCACACAGCCCAAATGCTGTGCCCAGCTCTGCAGGCACCGCGCCCAGCAGGGCAGCCCTCAGTGATGCACAAAGAAAGTGGCACAGGAGAGAAAAGGGAAAGTTTTATAACCTATCTTATTGATGGTGACCACAGAGATCTGATAGACTCAGGGAAACTCACACACAGCACTGGGACACTTGCTGTGAACTTGTCTCAAAACTTTGGGGACCTAAACCTGAGAGACCAAGAGAGACTGAGATGGGAAAATGTCAGGTATTCCTTTATTCCAATACTCTGGTGATCAGCAGAGCACACAAGATTCGTGTGCAAAGGTGGGGAAGAGTCAAAATGCTTCTCCTCGTTGCTCCCTTACCTACCTTTCAAAAACACAGAAGACAAAAATCATTGTAAAAAAATTGAAAAACAGGAGTTTTAAAAAGTTGTATGGACGATGTCAGCTGAGATGTGGTGAAACACAAGGGAAATAACAAAGATTTCCAACCCAGAGCCTAAACCAGCCCTTGCTGACGTCCCTGGGAACGTTGTTAAGGGACACTGAGGATTCAGCTTTTTGGGTTGAGGACGTGGCAGGATCGGGGTGAAGTCACTCACCGTGGGAAGGGCACAGGGAGGGCTCCCTGCAGCCCAGCTCAGTTCCTGGTGTGAGTGGGGTCATTTCCCTGCTCCTGCTGTGAGCCAGGGATGGGCAGAGGATGCAGAACCTGCTCCACCGTGAGGAATATCCTGAAACACCTTCACACGAACGTGCTGGGAATAAAATTCCCAGTGCACTGCTGGAGCCTCCTCTGGAGGAGGTGGATTCCCCTTGGTTGCAAGGAGCTGCACTGTAGAGGAAAGTTTAAATGTAGTTAAATTTTTATTTAAATGAAGTTTAAACTGAAAGCCTGTAATTACAGGATCTAGGGCTTCTTAAAAAAATTATTTCCTGTGGAGCAGCCTCTTTCTTTATCAGGAGGAAGAAAAAGGCAATTGTAGATGAGATGGTTGTAGCACACAGCAGCAGCTATGAAGAGCAGAAAACACAACTTGTTGTAACTGTTAAAAAGGGGAGGAAAGGTACAGCGGAAAGAAATCAGGTGGAGATTTTTGTTTTACTGCTGGGGAAAAAGGGGGAAGGAAAGCTGCAGCTGCTCAGCCTGATGGGACAGACCAAAGGTATCATCAGCCATAGATCCCTTCTAAGCTGTAATTGCTTCTTCAAAATATGTGTCAAAAGGCTGTCACAGATTCCGTTTGCAATTTAATTAAAGGATTAGCAAAGTTTTCTTTTCCTATGTGTGAGCTATCAAGAAAAGGAACTTGCCTAGAATATAATCTCATTTAACATAGGTACTTAATTGCATTAATAGAGCCTTTGCTTGGGCTAGGGACTGCAAATAGAGGCAGCATTTCAGTTCAGGCAGAAATACTTCAGTGAGATGAGGTGAACTCAGAGCATGGATAACACAGAGCTGGGGAGGACAGAAGCCCAGGGAGCAGCAGAGGGGAGCAGGGTGGTCCCAGGGACACTGTGGTGCCTGCAGTGTGGCAGCCTCAGCGCTGGGCACGTCCCTGGGGAGGCTCAGGGCACCTCAGTGCTCTGTACCTGCACCACTGACACTTAAATACTGTGAGATCAGTCGGAAAAAGAAACCAAACTGCGAGCTGCATCACTCCCTGGCGATGCACTTGAGGGGAGGCTGGCTCGGACCAGGACAGAACTGCAGTTCCAAGGGCTCCTCCTCCATGACACCTCACTGCCCTGCTCCTGCCCTGCTCCTGCTGCTCTCCCGGGGCTGCAGCCTTCGGGGCTCTCCTGTGCCACTGCAGAACAAACATCTGCCCTGGGCAGCAGGGACCACAGCCTGCCCCTGGCCCCGAGCAGGAGCTGCAGCTGTGTGCTCACACCATCCCTGGAATGCCCTGAGCACCCCAAGACTCAATTCCTAAAGCCTTGTGCAGAGGGCAAAATGCAAAGGAATATTTCAGTACTGAGGCAGAGGGAAAAGCTCAGTACTCGACTCAAACTTTTATTTAGTGTTACATAAGAGCAAGATAATTATATCTAGTAATCTTCATGGCACACTCTTGAGTTTTAATTCACTCTAGATATTGGGATTATTATGATTCAGAAAACCCAACATTGATTTCTACTTCCGTATTGCTGATTATGCATTGGAAATTTGCTGTGTTTTGTGTTTTCCAATCCCTTCTTTCCCAAGAATCATCCTTTTTCCTACAGCATATTGCAAAGTCAGAAACTGACTGCTTAAAAAATAAAAATGAAAGGTTAAAAATTCCATTAGCATCACAAGTATTTCTCATTATTGCTACTGGTGGCAGCTACCAATACTTTAAATAAAAACAACCTTATTTTGTAGCACCTGAAGAAACACTTTTATTTACTCTCAAGGAAACATCTGGAAGTAGGGCAATAAAAAAAATTACAGATTCCTTGCAAGTGGAAAAGAACATAAATATTAGAAAACTATAAATGTCTTAAGTCTGTTCCTACAGTTCACTTATGGCTGAGCCAGTCCCGTTGCAGACAATACCTCACAATGCACAGTGGCCTGCAAGGACTTGCATCTCACAAATCATGGTGACTGCTTCAGAAGCTGCTAAAGGTTTTTAAGAAGAAAATATCCTTTGCTTTCCACTTGTCCTTAAGTCTAGGCAGGGGAAAATGTAGCATGTAATTAAGGAAGTTCCACTTTTCTCAGTGCAACGCAATCCACCAAACCTTTATTTCCCTACAAAACATTACTTTGTATCAGAATTGCTGCAATACTTCTAGTAAATTAATTTAAGTCACAGTATTTTTACATGGAGTAGGAATATTTGGATAATTAACTTTCAGATACCTATGAACAACAAACAAACATTAATTTCATTGCAGGAAATGTGCTTTTTGGCAGACCTGACTCAGCTGACATTTCAGTGATCCCCAAATTGATTTATACACTCTGTAAACTTTTGTGTTAGCAAATCCAGGTCACTTCTGCACAGACCTCTGGAAAACTATGCCACAGAAAGGAAACCCTCTGGAGAAGTCCCTCAGTGAAGGATGCTGTCTGGCAGCAGCAGAGCTGATGGCTCCTGGGAACTTTGCACATCCTGTAATAAGTTTTTCATGCAGCCAAGCACAAGGAGGAGAGGCTGCACCAGGCTCTGCCTCCCTCTGCCCCAGCCCAGGGCTGGCTGCTCACCTGGGGCTGCGAGGGCTGAAGGCAACACCTTGGAGAGGAGATGCACAAAGGTGTCAAAATGTTTCTGCTGAGAGCAGGGAGGAGGGGACAACGAGGAAGCTCGAGTGACAAACACTGCCCTGCAGATGTGGGCGACAGCCAGGGAGTGTAGCAGTGGGACAGGCAGAGCTCTCACAGGCAGAGCTCTCACACTTCACACTCACACAGGCTGGTGTGTGCAGCACAGAGCTGCACTGCTCACAGCACTCTCTCGCCGTGTCAGGAAGTGCTGCCACGAGAAGCCAATACCCTGTGCAGGTTTCCAAAACCTTAATGTTTGGAAAATGAGATGTAAACATTCCCTCGTGAAGGCATCCCAAGGCTAGGATGAATTCTCACTGTGGTCAGGCACCATTTCAGCACAGGTCGCTTGTCTTTGACCCTAGAGGATCACACCTGTTAACTCAGCACACAGACAAACCTTTATTACTCTGATTTAAAAATAGGACACATGTCCCAGATGATCCCACTACCAAAGCTGTACTTCAGGTTCTTTTTAGGATGAAGAGTAGTGCCTTGGAACTGAAAAGACAATAAAAGAATAATGAACAAAAACGAGAAGAGCAGCTTCTCATCTCTCCCAGAGAAGGACTCCTGCTCTGACAGACAGTGAAACCCCAACTTAACCACAGCAGGAGGAATGGAGATAGAAACCTCTTTTCACTGTTTTCCATTAAGTTTTTGTTTCTTTATAGCCTAGGCACTGTCCCAAGGCTGAGGAGGGTCTGCCTAGCTCCACAGCTGCTCCCAGGCAAGCCCTGGGCTCCTGCCCCACAGCAGCACAGCAAGGCTCAGACACAGCTGCACTGTCCCTGCTGTGCCTTGTCACAAACGTGCTCTAAAACCTGCAGCAAACTGAGCAGGAGCAGCTTGCATCTCCTCACAGAGCACCCTCCCATCGTCACACCACTGTACCCATTCCAGGAGGAATTAAACCAGTGGTGATTAAAAGAGTGCTTCAGTAATTACCTGGCATGTCACAAGACACCAGCTGGGGACAGCCAGGTAAGCTCCCCTGGTGTCAGGGCAGGGCTCTCCATCAGTACTTGTCTCCAGTGTGACACTGAGCCTGCTGTGGCTGTTCTTGGCAGCACGAGCAGCCCAGCAACACCCAATCCACCTCCCAGCCCCAAGTGCAGCTCTGCATTTCTTCCACTGCATCCAGGTCTTCCTTTCCTTCCTGCTCAGAGCATGGTCTGAACGCTCCCTTGAGGGTGAGGAATAAACGTGCATTTAGCACATACAGGAATTTAGCAATGGCTCATTTATTCTCCTGGATGACAATGGTCAGAGGTCCTCAGCCCCACAGCACTGCATCTGTGCACATTACAAACAGAGCACTGCAGTCATTCTGCCTCACAAGGCCTGGCTGACATGAACACACACCTGCAGTCACACCTGGAAAGATCAATTCTCCTCCGCAGCTCCTCCAGTTTAGGCCCATGCAGGGCAGGGGGAGAAGCTCCCATTGCTCCCTGCTGCTGGAGTGCAGACAAAGTGTTTGTTTCAGCCATGTCCTGGCACCTGAGGAGCCTGGGCACAGCTGACCGAGGCCAGCAGCTGCTTAGGACAGGTATCAAATGCTCCCTGTGCTGCAGTCCCTCAGGGAGAGGCTGCTCCAGCAGCGTCCCTGGCCTGGGGTCAGTCCCTCAGGGCCTCAGCTCAGGCTGCCCAGGGGTCACAGCCCCCCAGGACATCCCCTCAGAGCTGCCCAGGGGTCACAGCCCCCAGGACCCCCAGCTCAGGCTGCCCAGGGGTCACAGCCCCCCAGGACCCCCCCTGAGGGCTGCAGGGTATCCAGACCTACCACACTCCTGCGGAGGTTTCACAATTCCTCAGAATATTTGCTGGGGTTTGGGCACACCAGCAGCATTGTCCATTCCCACTGCAATCCATTCAGTCTGGTTACTTACAGGGAAAACCAGACTGGATACTGGTGAAATATTCAGTATATACTGGTGAAATATGAAATTTGGCCTTGGTAAGTGCAAATTTAAAAATGAAGAAGCGTTTCTGAATTTGTTCAGCTTCACTTTGCATTTGACAGAGCACTGGGGATGCCAGCTGCACACTCTGAACTGCCCTTTTCACTCACCCTACAATAGCCCAACGTTACTTTTGGCTTTAAGTCTTTCTCCAGACCGTGCCAGACAGGGAAAAGCTCAGGAAGAAAGGGTGGTCTAAGAAACCAGAAAAGTTTTAATGCATTAATATTGGAACAAGGAAAAAAGTCTCTTCATAGTATCCATTCCTAGCAGCTACTGGCTGTACAGCAGAGTTGAGACTCGACTACATTTTCCCAAGACACCAAAATTGAAGTACAGTAAAGGTGAAACACATTATTTTATTTATAAAATATTTTCCTAATAATTGATCACTACAATTTTCATGTTTTCTAAACAAATGAGATCCAATCCCCATAGATATTTGGAAATTAAGGAGAAGGGTGAAAAGGAAGGGAGTGGAGAGGGAAAATTTCACATGATGCAGAATCTGTGAGCTCTCAGAATGCAAAAAAAGTCAACTGAGTGCACCTGGAACTAGACCCTGATAAAATCCATTAGTCTCCAGAAGTGTATTTTGCACCTGCAGTATCTTCCATCTTTACCCATGATTTGAGGATGAAAAACTGTCCTTTCTTTCATCTTCAGGTTCACACATATTTTTCCATTTCTGTAGTTCCTGAGAATCATTTATCTTCCACGCTTCAGCAAAGGACTTGATTTTTTTCCTGTGGGAGAAAAAAAAACCCTAATCAAAATACAGATACATTTTTAAGTGAAGCACAGCAAACCCTTCCAGTCCTACAGTCATCTGCAGAAATTCATATGCAGTCCAAAATAGCACAGCTCAAAATGTTATGTGATCTTCAAACAACCAGTTAATATCTTCTAAGATACGTGTTCCTGCTCTGGGTCAGACAACAAATTAATTTCAGAACTAACTTACAGCACCAGCAGCAATGACAAAATTATATAAAAAACAGAAATAACAGAATTATTAAAGAAAATAAACAGCATTGTAGTCAACCCTGTTTAATTTTCATCATTCTATTCCTACAAATTTGTATTTGTGGAATCATAGAAAGAAAAGGCATTTTCAGTATGAATGAGTGCACACATCATTCCTATTTTCTTCTCAGCATTTTGTGATTTATAAGAGCTGTGACAAATTAAAAGACGTTTGAAATGGGTTAACACACATTCCCCACAACAGTAATGTCAAAACTGGATTAAATTACCAGTGGATTTCCTTAAGTAATATCAAAGTGATTTTAAAAGATAAGGCATCTGGCCCGTGGGTATTGTGACAGCACAAGTGCAGTGCTGCCAACAGGTCTGAGTGTGGTTCCCCAGAGCTGGGAGCTTCTGCTGCCACCAGCCCTGGAGCTGTCCCTGGGGCAGGAGGCTCAGGGCTCCCAGAGTGAGTGAGTGGTGGAGGACAAAGGACTCACCACAGCTTCAGGTGAAGTATTTACCCTGTTTCACTGTGAGAATACAAGCAAACTGCCCTGGAAACCCCAAAGAGAGCTGGCAGGTTCCATGGAGCCCCTCACCAACTCTGCTCCCTCACTGTGCCACTCTCTGGGCACCTGCATCCATCACCCCACTCTGCTGCTCCTGCTGAGGGGCTCAGCTGCAGGGAACTCCCTCCTCAGCCATGCAGACCTGCTGGAACTCTCCTGGACAGTCCTCTCTGCTGTCCCAGGGACACCCACCACAGTTCTCACAGGACAAAGAGTAATGGGAAGGATGTAGTACATTATTTCACATTTCATCATCCAGCAGGTCTGCCCTTCCAATGCATACTACCACCTTTCAGAACAATTTCTTCTGGATTTGAGAACCCCAATCCGCCTGTAACAGCAGAGTTCAGACACTGCTCGAGATTTCTTGGTTTGCTTTTGCCAATTACGGACTGGTATTTCCAATTAGCATAAGCTACCACACTATTTTCCCTACAAACTGTCATGTACCTTCAAATGTTGTTGTTGTGCTTTATTACGAGGGGATAAAAAACGTCGTTAAGTGCCGAGCACTGTTGCGTTTCAAAGTTTGCACCTATAAATAATTAGTAGTCAAAATGTTCTCATACAAAATTATTCTGTCAGGATTAGGTACAGCCACCAGACTACCAAGATCTTGGCTCATTATGTTCCTAAGGGGCTACTTGAATTTTGCTCACAGGACTGCTACGGAAATTAACAGCAACATTAAAAAAAACAGTGAAAACAGATATGAA
Organism: Vireo altiloquus; assembly: GCA_013396875.1. Classification (NCBI taxonomy): domain Eukaryota; kingdom Metazoa; phylum Chordata; class Aves; order Passeriformes; family Vireonidae; genus Vireo; species Vireo altiloquus. Next base: position 363,105 of record VZRF01006382.1, read on the forward strand.
TATCTAAACTGTGCACATAATGTCACAGGGTTTACAAATCCATTATGCCACTTGATACACACAGGAATCTTTATAACTAGGCTAATATATAAGGTACAAACACCCCTGAATGAAAATTGGATTTCAGGAAAATATCAAAATTCACAGACCCTTCAGTAAAATTTCTGCTTGTTTGTGAGGTGATCAAAATGTATCATAAATAATCATTTTCAAGTTAAACTGGAAGTAGATTATCCACATTCCTTTCTACACTTTGGTATGCAAAGACAATTTCAAGTTCCAAAGTAAGTAAGAAATACTTTGTAAATGAAATTCATTAGTATTTTCACTATCATTGCTGAGAACTTAAGTAGGTATTATAGGAGGAAATAATTTATTTTTTAAATCACAGTTGTTCTGACCTTTTCATATTCACTATTCTCTCCAACTCCTTTGATTTGTGAGCTGCTTTCTTCAAGATTTCTTCAGGAATATCTGCCAGTTTGGCAACATTTAGCCCATAACTCCTTGCAGAGACTCCTTTAGTTATTTGATAAAGAAAGGTGATAAATTCAGGATTCTCTTCCACTTCAGATCCTAAAAAAGTAAAATTAAAATCAAAACCTCCTCTATGTGGCAAAGACCTAAGTCCCCTGTCCTGATTAGCTTACAATGTAATCAGATAACACACTACGAAGAATTATATAGGGAAAAGGAAAATGGCAAATACCAATGGCAAGTAATTAAAAAAAAAAAAAATGAAAAATTCTACAGTTATTCTGTGAACAGGCTTTTCTGATGCTCCTTATATTCAAGAACTGGGACCATCATGTTTGAAAACAGTTTCAAAACAATCAGATGTGTGTTCTTCACTCCACAGAGTGCTAAATTTAGGAGCTGTTTGACACAGTAGGATTGATACACTGAAAGTACAGGATGTTAAATTAGGCAGCCCCGCTGCAATGAAATCCATGGGAGATACAAAACACATCTTGCTCGTGAAGCCCCACAAATAGCAAATGTTTTCAGACAGCAAGATCTTTCAGAGCAGGAGCTGCCATATGTTTGATCCCTAATCCCCGATCCCTAATGTGCAGTGTTTGGCTGCTGTGGAGGGTTGGGTGCTGGGCTGGGCCCACCTTTCAGCCACCCCAGCCCAGGTGTGCTCCCGAAACACGTGAGGGAAACGTGCAGAGTTCCCAGCCCCCCAAACGTGTGCCAGGAGCGTGTGTGGCTGTGTCACCTCCAGGGGAGGTGTAATCTGTCCCCCCAGGGCCCCTCCATGCCTGAGCCCCCCTCAGGCCTGCACTGCACCTTGCTGCTGCCGGCTCTCCTCCTCGCTGACCAGGAAGGCCATGTGGTAATTGCCCACGGAGTCGGGGTACAGGCGCTGCAGCTCGCACACCGAGGGGTAGTGGGTGACAAACAGCGTCAGGGCCTCCACCTGCAGCACACAGCGAGCAAGGGTTGGCCCCGAGGTGGCTCTGAGGCACAGGCGCACAGAGCTGCTGTCCTCCATGGCCACCCCTGGGCCCTGGGCCCGTGCAGGGCCTGTGCAGGGCCAGCTCCCCGCGCCGCGGCACTCACGTCTCTGATGAAATGCTCCAGCGTGGCGTAGGCAATGGCAATGCCATCGTGGGTGCTCGTCCCTCTGCCCAGCTCGTCCAGGATCACCAGGGACCTTGAGGTGGCTTTCCTGATTATCTCGGCAGTGTCTGTCAGCTCCTCCATGAAGGTGCTGCGCCCTTTGTAGATGTTGTCTGCAGCGCCCATTCTGCACCGGAGACACAATACGAACATTCGTGAAGCACACCAGCTAATGCTGGGGAAAACGTAATCATGGTGATGAAACCCTTCTGGTGTACATCTCTGGCTGCTGCTCCAAGCAGAGCAGAGGAATCCAGGCAGAACATTCCCCTTCCAGAACAGTTTCCCAGCACACAATTCCCCCACCTTCACAAAGAGGACAAGGCAGCCTGAGTTTCACTCAAGGAGAACCTCAGCACTCCAGACCAGTCAGCTCACCAGAATTCCAGCACAGGTAGCTGTGAGGGTGAATTCTACTCCCTTGGTTTAGCTCAGCCCTCAATTTCCATGCCTTTCTAAACCTAACAATACCCAAAAGTATCCGATACTGGCATTTCCACACACAGTGGGGGCTCGTGAGACCAGGAATTTGTGAGTCCAAACACAAGAGCTGCCACTTCCTTCAGGCAGTAACAACAATTACTCCCCCCAGTTGCACAGGTATACAATCTTTACTAGGATACTTAAATAAGATTTAAAGGTATTTTAAGATTTCTCTCCTCATTCTGTTGAAATACAAGTCTTAGCAGCCTCCAGCCAGGGGAGCTCCACACACAAATTCCTCCTCATTCCATACAACGCTTTCAGCTCTGAATCAGATCCACGTAACCCTCAACCCCTATCTCAATTTGTGATTTTGTGGTATACACTTCAGAAATCTCTTATTAATCCACCCTGGTTTTCCATTTTCCTGCAGCTTTCCTTACCTGCTCAAGTAATACCCATTCTGTATTGAAGAAAGAGCATTTCCTTTCTGCATTTATGCTTTTCAATTACATTAATCACATTACAGCATCCCTTCTGAGATAGGTCATCATGAGCAAGCCACTCAGGAGGGAGGTAAAACTGGATTTATTCACTCTTATCAGCCAATATGTAGTTACAGGCAAGCCACACTGATTTAAGCAAAACTGACTCATGGGCTTAGTATATTATATTTTCAAATTTAACAGTGGCCACAACAGTATTTAGGGCCAATCAGAACCTTTAAAGAGAAGCCAAATATAGCACGTTTTTCTCTGTCTTTTGCTGGGTCTCTCTCTCTTATAATCACTTCTGTTACCTACAGAAGCACCACCAAGATACAAATAATTTTATGAGGATCTTATGAGTAAGAGTAGTTGACAAAAAAAAACCAGGTTGGACCCAGAATAACTATGATTTGTATATATCCTCTGGTCCCTGCCTTGAAAATCTGTCATGGTACCATGTACAACTGCATAATAAGCAAATCTTCAGTTATAAATTAACTAATTGTGGTTGGAGATGGGCATATGAGCAAACTGAGTGCTTCTACTTGGGTGAGTGTGTGCTAACACACAAGTGACACTCCCACATACCCCAAAAGACAGGTGATTCCAGCCATAAGCTAATTCAACTGCACATGGCTTTTCTCTGAATTAAATACATAACTAACTCAGGATAATGAGGTACTCTGAAATTAACACTGCATGAATCCACGTTGTGCTGCAATCCTTCCCAGCGTTGGGTTAGGAATGAGGAACATTTCAGAGCATTTCTCGCAGTGCCCCCAGCCCCTCGGGGTCCCTCTGCCAGGCTGGCTCAGGCCCCAGGGGTGGCTGTGACACCAAACCATCCTCAGAGCAGGGCAACTCAGCTCTGCTTTAACACTAACTGCACGTACAGCCAAGGAGCGACAAATCCTTCTCATGTGTGACCCACCTCTGGCTTCTTAATGAACAACTTCAGTCTTAGTTTCTGCCCCTACAATGAGTGGTGTTATTATTTTCTCATTTTTACTTGGCTTTTCCTTACAGGGACAGCATCTCACAGGCTCTCTGTTGTGTGCCTGTGATGATTACACACAGAGCTTCCATTTTTCTCTGGGATTGCATCATCTCCATAGAGTCCACAAAATACTGTAGCCTGTTTTGTATCTAATTTGCATTCACAGAAATAATTTTCTGAACTTCCTCGCTAAATGCTCAAGATACAAACAGAAATTAGTATTATCTTCCTCTTGTTAAAGACAGCTGCAAAAGAAGCCTTTCTTTTCAGCATCTTAAAACATTCAAATCCAACTCAGGCTTAACTGCAGATTAAAAACGAAAGTGTATTTTTCAATGACATAGAAGCTCTTAAATCTTATCCTTTGAAAAGGGATAAAATTGTTCTTTCTGCCTCTGTCCTTTACACTGGAAGAATTATACCAGTGTTTTGAACACACATGCTGAGCACTGTTATGCCAGAAGCAAGCAGCAATAACTGTGTTAGTGTGATGTTTGCACTTATAAAGGTAACAGTTAATTTGCAGCAAGGCACTGCTCTTTACCCTTATGCTCTATTATTCCTGATACAACAAAGTTGTTTAATCACAAAAGCTACTGCTTAAACAACTCCTTGGTTTCTTTCACAATTAAAACAGCCATAACAAATCCCACCACTCTTCTCCAGGATTCCGTGGCTTTGCATCCACATTGTAATGCCATCTCCTCCTCAATGCTTTTATACATTAAAATATTAAACTTTTTCCTGTCCCACCCTGCCCACGAGGAGGATGCAGACCAGCACTGTGAGCAGTGTCTCTTCAGATCCATCACTCCTCAGCAGATGCAATTTGGCTGGAAAATAATTGTTTCAATGTCTCTTTGACAGCCAAAAAAATCTTGCAAAATTAAAAGTTCTTCATCTTACAATGTTCAACATATTTATTATGGAAACTTAAAAGAAATAGAGGATGCATTATCTCTCCTCAGTGCTAGGTTCAAGTAGCAAAGATTCCTGTCAAAGAAAGCAAAACAACAGAGACAAAACAGAAAATAATAGCAGAGAGGCAATGTTTTCTAAATGAATTTTCAGAGGGTAAGTCAGAGGATGTAACTGCTACCTCTCAAAACAACGTATCCATGATGAGCAAGAATGCTCTTGGAGTTGGCTTGGTTTTAAGAGCATAGTGTGGACTCTAGGAACTTCATTCTTCCCTTATTTTACTGTGAATCTCTCACAGAGTTTGTGAAAATGAACACACAGTCCAGGAGATGATAAACAAAACCCAGCTGCATTCCACCAAATGAATCCCAGAGAAAAGACTGCAAAACCATTCCCTGGACCTTTATTTTCACACAGTTGCCAACAGCCCAGTCTATAGAATGCTTAATGCTGGGAAAAAAAACCAAACTCCAGTTACATTTTCCCCTTGATTTTAGTAACATCCCTCCAAGTTTAGAAGCTCACCTAAAATACTTACTACAGAAATTAAACCTGTTGCAGAAAAATAAACCTAATTCAAGAACAATTAACATTAAAAGGAAATTACCCTTTTCTCCAAGAATAAGGTGTAGAACACTCTCAGCACCAACAGAAACCACTTTCTGTGATTCAAAGATAACACTGAGAACACTCAAAAAAATAAATTCATAACGTAACTTTACAATTCCATTCACTCCCTCACACAAACCCCTTTGAAATGTCATTTCAAAGATCACTGCTCTTGCAGGGGAGTAATTTAAATTGAAATAGCCGGTTGAGAACAGGAGAGGATTGGATGTGCTGCTGCCTCCTGGCTCATCCCAGTCCTGCTCAGGACAGTGGGGACTGGCACCCCACGAGGCATGGGCAGCCAGGAGAGCTCCCAGCTCTGCCCACAGCTCTGCTCTGAGCCCTCCTGTGCCTCAGGGACACTTGGGCTGCCACCAGGAATTCCACATGGCTGTGCTGCAACAGCCCAGCTCGGACCTTGTAACTTCTGCCTGCCCTCCACACACCATGGGCATGTATTGAGTAATTCCCCAGGAGACTGCATGTGCAAATTTATAGCAGCTCACTGGCAAGAAACTAATGCTTCACACTCCCCCACAACCTACTGGTACATCGTCCTCTTCATTCCATCCAGATCTCACTGATGCAAACCAAAAACTGACAATAAGAGACATACTTTACAGAAGCTGTAATTACAGAATTAAGAAAAGAGAAAAGTGTGACAGAAAGCATGGCTATCAGGATAGTTACTGTTTTTGCACTGGTCATGGGTGACTTCTGAGAAGTGAGCCAAGTTACATGGATGGTGACAGGAAATCAGAAGATGCTCATGATAAAAACCTGTTTTCAGTCTACATGCACACACATGCTCAACCATTTCTACAACTGCTTATCTGCAAATTCAAATGAAGAAATACCAATCAAATGTTACCTAATTATTAGGAGAACATCTGTTGAGAAGCCTGACAGAATGCATTTAATATAAAATACATTTTTATTTTGTCAAGTATTGCATGTACGTGACACTCTCAGGCACTAAGAAATCAATGAAGATATTAAAAGGCTCTGAGGGATACAAACTCTGGGTTATCCTGGAAAGGAAAAAAGCAAGTCCAAAGCAATTTCCATACTCAGTTTCACAGTGGTTTCTACATCTTTTTTTCCCCTTTTCTGTATCACTGGGTACCTGAAGCAGCCAGAATAGGTAATCACTGAAATCCTCCTTTCCTTCTACAGCTGCCCCACAGGGGAATGCTGCACACACCAGCACCCCAGCATTTTAAAAGAAATATTTCTAACAGGATTAACTTTCAAGATGTGAAGTGCATTGATTTTTTTTTTGTTTTCCTGAAATCCAGAGGGAAGAAAAACACCCATGGATTCAATATTTTCAGAAGCTGTAGCTGGATTGACAGGACAGGTAGTCCTGAGCTGCGACAACAGAATCAATGAGTCAGTGCAGGTCCTAAGTGATGGGAAGTTACCAGCACCCCTCACTGCTCGACTTCACAGACTAACAGAAATTCAGTTGTTGCAGAAGGTTATGTTACATTACGGAGTGAAGAACACCCAATACATTGGCTTTCTGAAATTCAGCAATGATACTCTCAGTAACACTTGTACTCCATAAAAAGTACTTGTTACATTGCTTAGGGCAAACACATCACTCACTCTTAAATTATCAGGGTAAATGTCATTGATGGTCCAGACCAAGAACAGCTTGTGAGTGCAAACATTTTGCTGAAGGATACATTATAAGAGCAGACTCAAATTAGGGTGTTTCTTTGACAGTCATAAGTATTAGCCTGAAGAAGATGAAAAAAGGAAGACAGATCAAAACCCAGCCCTGGAATGTGCACAGGTCTGCACTCACTGCTGTGGGACACCACGGAGGGGACTTGAGGTAATTAAGTTAATGTGCATTTGTAGCTGAAGGATTGAGGCCAGGGGGGATTAAAGTGCAGGAACTACAGCAACAGAGTAGGGACAATGGCCGAAGCACTCAGCACAAGTGAACTTTTCCCCTTTAGACCTGTGGACACCAAGGACAACCCAGTTCCAGCTGTGACATCCTCAGGTCATGGGATGGAAGAGTTTCAGAAAAGCAAAGAGAATCACTCAGCTTCAGTGTGAAACAGCTGGTGAGCCTTGCAGGCAGGTTTCCTGCTCCCTGTGCAGCCGGTGAGGCAGGGCAGTGTGCCCAGGACTGTGTGTCACTGTCACTGTCACCGAGCGTGCAAGCCAAGCCCCTGCACACACACCAGGGCTCTCTGTGCTCAGGCTGCACCCCACGGGCTGCCTGCTCACACACAGCCCTATTCCATGTGTCACAGACACACCCTCACGCTGCAGATGCATGTTTCTGTGAAATGAGCAAAGACATGCAGCCGAATTAGCTACAGAGACGTGCACAGCGCAGCTTAACTTGTTCCTACAGAGCCACGGAGCACTGTCAGAAGCACTTACAGCTCAAACGTGCTGTGATATGTCCAAGACACAATTCTCTGAGAAAAAACAGAACAAAGTAATTTTTCAATTTAACAATACCAACCATAACTTTTATTTATTCTCTTTTTTTTTTTTTTTTAAATCCAAACCAAACCTATCTCCACTGATAAAAAGCGGTGCAATGTACTTAATACAGCAACCTGTTCCCCAAAAGATGGGAACAATTTACCTCAGAGGTGCAATTACATGACTGATTGTGAGCATAAATGAAAGGCTTAAGTAATTTTTGTTACTCTGGCAGTAAACAAAAACATAATTAAGGAGGAACAAAATGAAACAAATTACTGTGCCATAAAGAAGTAACATTTCTGAAAATTACTTTGGGGTTATTGACAGCTAAAAAGTTGTGTTTGTCTGAGTCATTGTGCTTTCAATAGAAACAATACTTTCTTTGGCATGTCAGTATATAGAATTCTCATGTGGACTTGCCATTCACTTGGGATTGCTTTGTGAGAACAGCTCCCTACTTTTCTGCACAATAAATAAATCAATGTGCATGGCAGAACCACTAAGCATTACCACATACATACAGAATAAACAAACATCTGAAAAAGTACTTCAACTTTTTTAATTTTCTGACCATTACCTTTTAGAGTCTAACTGCTCAGGCAAATTGAGGGCCCTTGTTCTATTTGTTCAATTTTTTTCCCCAAAGGAAGATCTGAATTATTTAAGCATTTCTTTTCAGCTTTAAAGAACTTTAAAAAAAAACCTCCAAAGTTCTGGACAGAACCAGGTTATGTACAAACAAGTTGTTCAGCTGAGATAAACTCCTCCGCAGTTTAGACTCAGCAATCAATCTGGTGATTTCTGTACACACCTGCAGAACCTGCCAAACACTGCTGTCACCTCCCCACTTGTTTCACAGCCTCGATTTTTATGATAAAGGTATGAAGAAGCTGACAAGATGAATGCCTTCATTTGTCTGAGGTGTTGTGATTTTATCTGGTATTTCTAGGAAAAATTATCTTCATCATCCTACCCTGTAAGCTTCAAAGAAATCATTAAAGCTTAATGAAGAAATAAATGGAAAGAAGGAATTTTTTTAAATGTAGACTCTGGTCTTTTGAGTTAAAACCCAAAAATTTGACATGTGACACGAAAATGAGAGGCAATAGTTGCCTATTCCTATGCAAACAGGACCAATTCTAATAATGGAGGTTGTCACTTATTTACTATTTTAAAAACAACTACTTCCCCCTCTCTGCTCCTCCTGTGCAGCTCCTTCTGACAAGCCAGTAAAACTGCCTGAATGAAGTAAGTGCAACATGATGTGCCTAGCTACAGAAAGCTGGGAATTCATTGTGCCAGGAGAGGTTACATCAATGGAAGAGTCACATCCACTAATACCTAAAAGTCTTATTTTGCTTTTGTTCTTACACGACTTACCTCAAGGTATTGCAAAAAGCAATAAATAATATAAAATAAATAAAAACTTGGAAAAGGTCTTCCACTACATTTCCACTATGATACAAACATTTTTCTTCCTGCTTCACATACTCACTCCATCCTGTGCTTTGTGATTTTCTCAAGAGCTCTTACAAAACAGACCCTTAGCAAGCCTTGGAACATTTTAACCTGAAAGTGAATCTATAAGTAATCTAAAGTAAATCATGCAATTTTAAGTATCTTTCAAGCTTGAATGATGGTGGCATTTCAATGAAGAAAGGAAAAAAAAAATACAAGCATCCCAAATCAACTGCCCAAACACTTGCAGATATTCATACAGTATTTACTTTCTATCATGACTTTAAACCTTACTGGTATTTGTGATAATGCCATTGATATGTACATTTTATCCAGTTAAAATAAAATGTTTGTCTACTTGCTGCTTTCAGCTCCACATGCTTACGAATCAGTAATACGACTTTGTCAAGCTGTCAGAGTTAAATAGCTGTACATGCATTCAGGGAGGTAACACTCACAATACATCTGTTGTAATGCCCGACCTTTCTGAGAGCAATTCCACCATTCACAGAGCAGAAAAACACACTTTGATAAACCATACAGAAGAAAGTACTATGGCTTGCTTCATACCTGGCCTCTACAGAAGTGTGGAGTAATGAGGACAGAGTTTCCTTGAGTTATTTGCTTTGAAGAAATCCTCCGTCTCTAAAGTGTCCTCTAAGCCTTAACAGCAATGCTTTCCAGATGTGGGGAGGAAGCTGAGGGCTCCACGCACCCTGCACAAGCCCACAGGGGCACAGCCACCAACATTCCCTTATTTTCTGCCCCATAAATCTCTTTTAGGTGACAACAGTCAAGGCATAGGAAAAAATGTGAGAGGATCCACGATGCCTGTAGGCAAATCATACCAGAAATGTCACTTTGGGACACATAAATGCCCCTTCCCCTCCCATCTCTGTGGATCCAAATGCCTGTGACTGCCATGGCTCTCTGCTCACGGGATAACAGAGAGGAGCAGTGCCAGGCACAGCACTTAGGCAGGCATTCCAACACTGATTTGTCTTTTAATGCCATCATGCTGTCTCCCACGTGAGTGTGTAGCAGCCACAGCCCTCAGCAGAAAGGATCACAGCTATGTGAGCGGAGCTGAGATGAGGTGAGGATGGCACTGGAGCGGAGGCAGAGCAAGGGCAGAGCTAGCAGAGCACACTGAGCTCCCACCCAGAGTGACTCTGGGGAAACCTCTGCGCTGCTCAGCACCTCCCTGCAGATAAAGAGACTGAATCTCATCTGTGTCACCATGTTAGGCCAGGTATATGTATACATATCACCATTTCTTCTTTCATCTGGAATGCTTCTGTGTAAAAAACATGCATGGTCGGTTGTGCAGACACTGGGGAGGCAGGAGCAGTGAGCTTCCCTCACACCAGTTCTGCTTCTTGGAAAAGAAGGTTTATCCTTTGGGCACCTCTAGGGCACAGAGTCACACAAAACCAGGCTCAGCTGGGGTGAAGTAGCCAGGCTGGAGTGATCACGGAACACGCTGAGCTGCCAAGGGCCCCACAGGGATCATCCACTCCCATCCCTGACCCTGCACAGACCCCCCAACAACCCCACCCTGTCCATCCCTGGCAGTGCTGCCCAAACACTCGTGGAGCTCTGGCAGCCTCGGGGCTGAGACCATTCCCTGGGGAGCCTGGGCAGTGCCAGCACCCTCTGGGGGAAGAACCTTTCCCTGACCTCCAGCCTGACCCTGCCTGGCCCAGCTCCAGCATTCCCTGGTCCTGTCCCTGTCCCAGGGAGAGCGATGGGAGCTGCCCTCGGCAGGAGCTGCAGCCCCTGCTCTGGGACTGCCCATGCCCTGGTCACTGACACACCTGTGGCCAACTGAGCCATGCACACACCTGCTGTCCTCTCAAGGGTGGATGCAGCCTGTGTGGACATGTTCTCCTAGAGCCTGAAAAGGTGTGCTCACCACCTCAACTGTGCCACCGCAGGCCACAGCTGAGAGCACACATGGACACTGCCATGGACCTCAGATGCAATTCTCAACAGCACCTTCACTTGGCAAGGCTCTCAGTTGTTCTCCTGTTGCTTGAAGTGATCAGAATCCCCTCCCTTTACTGAACCCATCCATCAACTCAGAAAAGCCACTCCAAGGTACATGGCTGGAAATAAGGTGACCCAGCGAGGCCAGGGAGGGGGATGAAACTCCCCCATTATTTCAGTGCTCAGGCATCCAAAGATTTTTGTGCTCTGGTTTTAATTGAACGAACAGATTTTACACATGTTCAGAATCATTCTACAAAAGCAACAGATTAGAAAACACCAAAGCATTGCTGTAACTTGAGACCTGGGACAGAGAGATCCAGGATTCCACCACGGAATTCCAACTGTATTTGATACCATGAGGATTAAAGTCATGCTGAGAGGCTGCAAACAGTAATATAACTCTTTCAAGAGAGACAAAGTGCATGAGAGGATAATCTACATGGATCTTAGTGATGCCCCTCTTTATTCCTGTAACCTTTAAGCAGAGGTAGATCACCTGCGAGAGGCAGTTTTCAAAGGCAATTTGAAGCACGGGGAATTCCCTTAGTTCAAACAACTGAAGGTGCACCTTTAATAGCATTCCCAGCTTGGCTGATGGATAAAACCTCACTGGAAGGTGTGGGTCACTGTAGCAACTGTCCTTGCTCCCTGAAATAAGTGAAAATAGCTCTTATTTCAACACAGGAAGAGAAACCCAGGCAGGAAAGTGCTCCAGGAAGGAAATTACTCTTTGTCCCTGCACCATCATCTGGCGCTGGCAGGGGCTGCTCTCCTTCACAGGATTCTTTCTGATGGCAGCTTGTGATGTCCACAAATGGATTCTCAAAGTCTGGAAGGCACTTGGTAATTGGAACTATAAATGAGCCTGTTTATTTGAAGATGTTTTGTCTTCAAAGTGCTCTAGCATTCTCCCTCTCCCTCCCAATTTGGAGCATGGACCCTCATGAAGAGCTACTGCTGGCCCATAGGAAGTAGGATAAAGCCTCTGAGGAATGGGAAATTCTATCAATAATTGATTAGAAGTGGGACTTCTGTAGAGGTCAGCTTTCTTCAGCAGCTGAACATCACTCCTCCTAAGGGCATGATTAGACCAGCAGAATTCCTTTCATTAATTCCTGCCTACATGGCTGTCCACCCTTGCTCTGTGCTCCTACTCCAACGCACAGAAGCAGCATATTAATTTCAGTGTCTGAATGACTACATTATAACTAACAAAAACTGAAGGTTAGTTATAAAGTAGAAAATGAGCCCATTTACAGAATTTTCAGGCATCAGAGAATTAAATATCCAAATCCCATTAAAAGTCAATATAGATGGGTTGTCAATCTCTTCACAACCCTTCTATTTTTTTTATATATAAAGATAATGATTAAGTTAAAATTGTTTAAGAAAAGATTGGAAGAAAACATTCTCCCTTATTAGAGAAGGAAAAAAAAGGAAGAAAATATTAACCAGCAGACATCCTCCAAATGCTGTGTACTCCCCCTAGTCTGGTCTAGGCTCAGCACTGTCCCCTGTCCATCTACCCTGTAATGCAAAGAGCATTCCTATCTCCACTCTACCTGTAAGCAATTCCTCCTGCATCTTTAAAAACAGTTAATGTAATCCAACACTTAAAGTCAATTTAGAGATGCTATCATATATAAGCACAATATATCACAAGGAATAACCATAGTAGCAACCTTTCAATTTCCATGGAAACCCTACTTGGAAAATAAGACACAAATCCTGGAGACACAAATCCCTTAAACCTATATGAATTCACACTTGGAAGACGCAGTCTACAAATGAAAAAAGGATAAAGCACCAAAATTGGAAAAGGTTTATCAGGCAGAACTGTTGGTAATTCCAATGCACAGAACCCCTCAGAGTCAGCCTGTACAGCACCACTGACTGATTCCTCCCTGCATCCTTTGCTTGATCCTTCAGCAACCTCCCTGCATCCCTGAGCATCCATCCCTGAATCTTTTGCTGCATCCTTTGCTGCATCCCTGAGCATCCATCACTACCCCTCCCTGCAGGGGTGCCACATTAACAGCATCCCCCAAAACATCACCGCAGCAGTGATGCAAGTACCTTGGAAACTGACATCTTCCCATGTTAGGTTTTTAAACTATTAAAAATATACTGATGTTATCAACAACAAAATCAAAATTCACTTTTTCGAGCAAGACCCTGTGGCCTGGGGTGGTAGTGCAGAAAGAAGGTCTTCATAGCTGTTAAAAAAAAAAAAATAATAACAAAAATATATCCAAACATAATCAAACTGCAACACAAAGCACAGGAGATGAAAACAAACACACAAAACAAAACTGGATAGGAATTATGAGAAAGTCTCTGATCTCTTCCAGGTCATTCCCTCCCAGAGGAGAGAGAGTACAGGACAGAAGCTGAGGCTTTAGAAAAAAGCATTAAACCTCGAGTAGGACACAACATGTGGCAGCTGATTTATTAATTCTTGCCTCAAACCACTTCAAAACTATTTCAAGGGTAACTTCCTATGGCTGAGAAATGCCCTGATTGCAACACCACATTAACCTGCCTGACAGGCTTACATACTTTAAGACCTTTCCCAGAACCCTGGAAAAACTCAAAACCTACCCAAAAAAACCCCAAACCAACCAAAAGAGAGGTGCCTGCTTCTTGGATGGTCTCTGTATGTCTTGAGCAAAATCTAGTAACCTGTTCCTTCTCTCCTTTTTCTTCCTGCTACCTTTTAACTAACGCACGACTACTTCTATCTTAATAACGTGTTACCAATTTCTTCTTGATTAATATTGAGTCAATTAGTTTACTCTTAATTGCTTGTGCAATTACAAGACTTTCAGTAATTCTTCCACAGATTTATCTAGCATTTGACACATATCACTCTAAATGAAGAATGGTACATCCAGCTGAGCTTCCAAAACTAATATAAACGAGGTAGAAAAAATTCAAACCCTCGTGTTACAATGCTCCTACACTTACACAAAATAACGGTGTGAAATCTCACAGGGTAAGAAACACACTCTGTGTCTGCTTGGTTTGAAGTCTGAAAGCAGAAGTGTTACCTGTGACCACACTATTTTATCAGGAAAGTTGTGAAAAATGCTTGGGTTTTTATTCTAATATAGAGAAAAGTGAAGTGGAATCAGGGAAATAGACTGGGGAACAGGTGGAACACAGATAAAACAATTTATTTTCTTTCAAGTGGGACCAGAACAAAACGTCTCTCCCAATGACTGCGTCACATTTCTTAGTATTTTCTGGAGAAATCATCCTTTTGCAATGACAGTCTAGGAAAAGCAAAGGAAAGCAGATACTCAGCTGGAGAGTAACAGACTTATGTGTGTATGATTATAACTTAAGGAAGTGTGAACCCAAGTGAAGTACTCCAAGTTCAGCTACAAAACACAGAGGAAGACAAAAATAATCTTCAAATGTTTACTGATGATGTAAGGCTCCCTCTGTAACGTAAACCAGCTCCTGAGTGTCTCTGTGTCCCCACAGGAAACACTCATCCCATCAACCATTCCTTTCAGCACAGGGTAGGGAACACAGCAGAGCATTTTGAATTCCCATCTCCCCTTACTTCTGGGAAGATGACACAAATGCTTTGCTCATGTGCTCAGCACAGACCTGCACCAAGGTGGGATTTTCACTTGTTTCTGTCGTGACACAGTGGAAAGTAAGAACACAACATTTTCATAGGATGAAGCAATCCCAGGGGGACAGTATCTCAAGGTCTAGATTAAAAGTTACCTCTGGAATGCACATTGGCAGTACAGAACTTGAATTTCAGGAAATTCTAGCTCACCTACCTGATTGCTGTGAAACTTATAAGCACACACGATAATCCATCTCAAATACCACCAGTAACACAAAACTTTCACTAATTAAAGAAATTATTAAAGGAAAAGGGGAGAAAAACAGGGGAATAAACCACAGCAACACTAAATTATAAAATACAGAGTTTTGACTCTACTGATATTTTTTACAAATTACTCAGTAATGTCTCAAAAATGAGACAGTGAAATAAACTGTCATTATTCATTCTGAAAAGGACACGAAGTGAGGAGAAAGTGTGTTCAAGACTGATAGTAGAGGAAGGAGATTAAGCATAGAATATATACTGCCCAAAATTTTCAGTCTCTAATACTGTGAGTATATACCACAGAGCTTCCCAGCAGAAACTGTGGCATGATTTTCAGAGGTGACAACATTCGTTTTAGGGGAAACATCATGTGGGCACCACCCAGCAGCATAAATCTGGCTCTGATGTCCATTCAGGCAGGTAAGTTAGATACCTGGATCTTAATCAAGACAGACACATTAAAATTCTTTCCCTTTGGAAATTCAAAGATTACAAAACAAGTACCACACATGTACAGAAAACTGGAATCAAATCCTAACAATGAACTAATGTGCCTTTAAAATGAAAAAGGGAAACTTCAGGTATAAATTCTCAAGTTCTAAATAGAAAATTAAATTAGACTTTGATACACACACCCCGTGCCACAGTAGCATTTCCATAAACACACAGCAAGTTCTGAGAGATTACCTGGTGAAAATTCCATCCATGACACCAATGGTGGCCTCTGTGGCGGGAACGAAGGAGCCGATCTGTGCCATGACTGTGATCAGGGCCACTTGCTTGATGTAGGAGCTCTTCCCTCCCATGTTGGGCCCAGTTATTATCATGACCCTTTCACCATCTCCCTGGAAACACAAAACAGTGGTGAAATACATGGCCCTGCACATGGTGCTTCTACCACGAAGTCTGGTGTGTGCTTAGGAGGATACAGGACAAGTCTGCAGGATTAAGTGTTCTAAGTGAACAGCTCTCCTTCATTCTTGGAGTTAATCACATTCTCTTTCCCAGATACTATCAACTCCCAGATGCACCAAAATCAACTTTGATTACTCTTAAATGGACACAGTGAGGAGGAACCTTCCTGTCCTCCATCAAGGACCTCAGAAAGAATTGAGGAATTTGGTCACCAGCACAGGAAGCAGTGAGGGATGCTGAGGGGTGCAGGGCTGGACACAGCCAGGCCAGGGGAGGCACCAGGATGGGCAGAGGGATGGAGCAGCTCTGCTGGGAGGAAAGGCTGCCAGAGCTGGCATTGCTCAGCCTGGAGAGGAGAAGCTCTGGGCTGACCTCACTGGGGCCTTGCAGGGCCTGCAGGAGCCGCGGGAAAGATGGAGAGAGACAATTGCCAAGGGCTGGAGGGACAGGAGACAGGGAATGGCTTCCCAGTGCCAGAGGGCAGGGCTGGGTGGGATATTGGGAAGGGATTGTTCCCTGGGAGGGTGGGCAGGCCCTGGCACAGGGTGCCCAGAGCAGCTGTGGCTGCCCCTGGATCCCTGGCAGTGCCCAAGGCCAGGCTGGACATTGGGGCTAGGAGCAGCCTGGCACAGTGGGAGGTGTCCCTGACAAGGCAGGGCCTGGAATGAGATGAGCTTCAAGGCTCCTTCCACCCCAAACAATTCCAGGATTCTGTGCAATTTCTTCGGAGAAAGGGAGAGAGTTCAGCACTGCCCCAGTCTGGCTGTGATCTGGATCCCTCTCCAGTTTGAGCTCTCACTGCCAAATGGGAAGACCTGGTAGGCAAAGACCTGACACAGATTCTACACTCATAACTGGCTTGGTACGACATAAGGACATTCAGAATGGCTACCACAAGGCATCAAGGCATTCCTGAGCCTGGCAACACCTGACTGCAACACAGACACGGTGAGCAGACCATACCCAATCTCCACCAGCATCCCTCATCATTAAAACCAGATGCAAGAAAATGAAATCAAATGCAAGCACTCATCTCAGCTACAAGACTCCTCATGGTTGCTGCTGTGTGCCTACAGCTCCAGAATAAAATTGTCTTCTTCTAGTGCAAAGCAATTGGTGATAACACAATTAAAACTTGTCAATGAACCTATAAAGCTTTCTCACAGCCTGAAGCGAGATTCAGAGATTATGTTATGCAAGGACATCACACAGCTAAACTTCTCCACAGGGTGCATCTGATGAAATGCACCACTGATGAGCTAAAGAGAAGCCAGCACTCTCCTGCAGGAGGGGCAAGGGAGATAGGACAAGCTATGCATAATGGCCATTTGTCACACAACTTGGGGAGCTTGGCACTCATCAGGCACTTTGGTATCAGCAGCCAACAAACCTCCAGGCAGCAAGTCTCAAAATCTTCACAGATTAGGGTTTCAGACTGGGCTTTCATTCTGTTTATAGGGACACACACAAAACACAGACAGGACTGTCGCTGAAGTTGTAATTCAGGCAATAGAGAAGATACAGGATCTGTATCTGGACAAGCTGATTGGCTTTTGCAAAAAACCCTCATCCTTACAGAAGTCACAATACAGTCAAAATATAGAAAATGCCATTATTGGGAATAAAGGATGGATGTAATAAAGCGCACATGACTATATGAGAACAAAATTCATAACATTCTAGTCTCCAAAGTATAGTTCCGCACTGCTAGTAACACCTTCTCAGGGCTCAACACAACAGAATTTACAGATACTTGAAAACCAGAATGAGTTCACAAGTTCACAGGCTAGAATCCACAAATATTTTGCATGTGTTTGGTGCCTGTCCAGGCTCCCTCCAGCTATGCTGTGGGGCTGATGGCTGCTCTGCCAACCTTCTGGCTTTCAGAAAGAACATCTGCTATGACATCAGACCAGAGAACCCCTCTGTCCTTACAGCTGATGCAGCCATAAGCCAACATCTCACTGGAATTCACAGCTGGAGTTAAAAGTTCCGAAACAACCCAACATGTTTGGGGAGGAGAGGGGACTGGGAAATAAGCTGTTTATTTCAGGGCACTGAAAAAAAGCTTTTCCTCAAGGTAGATATTTGGCAACATTTCAGCTGAAAACGTGACAGGAGATGTATTTTCCTGCTGATCCAAACACAGCAGTTGAACACTGGAGACACTTTATTAAACTGGTTCCCACCCACATCTCTCAAGCAAGAGACAACTCAAACAACTGTAGATGCAAAAGTGATTCTGCCACGATCACTTGGTTTTGTAATATTCAGTATTTAGAAAGCCAGTACAAGAATGGCACTAAAGAGAGAAAAGTGCATGATGATTCCTGAATGAAATGCTGAATTTTTTTGGAAGTGCCATCTGTCGCTTGTTTGGAGTTGACAAATAATTTTGAAAACATTCTCTGATGTATTACAAAATATCTGTATGATTGTTCAGTATAGAATAGCACTGGAAAAGGTTCCCCAAGAAATGTATACAAATTTGAATGCTGTTTTTGCAGCAATGTCTGGCAGCTGTTTCATACCTTTCCTATATTTACTGTATAAAGAGGCAGAGACACCTCAGAGAAAAGTTGTGAGCATATCTTTTATATTCATTACGAACAGATATTTAATATTTATAAAAATACAAGGAGAGATAAATATTTAATGAAAAACTTCAAACAGGCATGTAATTTACAAGACAGATTTTAGTTTATCAAGGAAAAAAAGGCTGTATGACACTACTATTGCCAGAAAGAAAGAAAAATGCATAACACAGAAATACATTAAGAAATACAAGCCATCTTAGAAGTAATCTGAAAAACCAAACCTGTAACATGTATTTTGCTTATTAAAAATTTAAAAAATTAGAGATACAGTTTTGACAAAGTGCAGACTCCCTACAGTGACGCTGTTAAAAAACCTGTAATTATTCATTTGCTTTTTGAAAATGAGCATTTGAAACACACGTTTTCCTAATGTTGAGATTACCTTCCTTTTCTTTATGCCCTAAGAGTGCACAAGGTTGTGAGGAGAGCACGTGGCTGCGAGGTACCAGCAAAGGGACAGAACAGATGTGGTGACATCTAGCAACACCTCTCTGAAATGCAGCCCAGCAGGCAGTTGTATGATTAAATCACCTATTTCAACTTAGTGGCCAAGAATCTCGTCCAAGGCCAATCTCCTCCTTGCCTTGAATGATTCTGAAGCTCCCTGAGCTCCTTGGTACTTACTGAGAGGTTGGTGGTGTTTGGAACATATTGATCCTGCTCTCCCAGCAGAACATCGATCACAGGGTGCCTCCCGTTTTTTATGATTATTTCATGCCGATTATCCTGCACAGTTGGTCTGCAAAAAAGGAAAGGTATTCATTTCAGTGTTCTTTGTAACTGATTATGAAAAACTACTGTAACTGAAGCCTGCAGGATGGTCACCTCTGATGCAGGTTTTCATGGAAAAAGTATAAATGATAGAAATTATTTACTACCATCAAGTGCTTCTAAAGACTGAGAGAAACAGAATACTGGAATAAAGCCACAGAATTCCAGGACTGGAAATTAACTAACACTTTGTGTGGACTTTAAAGGGAAGATGTGGGGGGAGAGATTTTTCTCAGGTTGAAGAATGCTACTGCAATTTAAATGGAAAATGGAAATCAAATAAATGGCATCCTATAAACACAGAGCACTGGGGAACTAGGACAGCCTGATAATGGTGGGGGGGTTTAGCACAAAGCTCTTTCCAACCGTTGTACAGCTGAGACGAAATCAATACACAGAGAGTCTTAGGCCTTGTACCACCTCTACAACAGCATTCCTTAAACTTAAATTCACTTACGTCTGCAGAGGGGACACTCAAACCTCAGAAGGTGATGTCTGCACTGCCCACACCATCACCTTTACACCTCCACTTCGCTGCCTGAGATCCCTGATGCTGTGAATTGTCTGTGCAAAGGAAGAGCCTCCCCACAAGAGGGGCTCACCCCTCTCCAACACCTCTGCTCCTGCTCTGACTCATTTACCTGCCTCAGCCAGGGCCATACAAAACAATCCTCACAAGCCAAAAAACATTCCTCCAAAGTACCTAAAATAAAGTCTAGTCTTTTCTTCAGCATGCTTCCAAAATTAATTATTGACACCTTCCCTGCAGCTGAGGTTTCACTGAGAAGTCTCATCCTGCTGGTTTATAAGCTCTAAGCCACTCTAAAATTCAGTGAATTATTTAAATTCTGCACAGTGAATTAATCAGATTTCAGTTTGTTTTCTCATCGGAGTATACAGAAATAAGTGAGCAATTACTTTCAAAGACATTTTGATAGAGGCACACAAGATCCCAAGAGTCTGGAAGTGATCAATATTATCTTTAATGATGTATCAAAGCAGAAGTATTTGCAAGTGGATTTCTCTTCATCTCCCTCTCTGTGTGTGGGTCTTGGGCAGAGGCAGCAGCTCAGCTGCTCTTACCTCTCATACGTGAGCCCAGGTGAGGCATCACCACTGCTCTGCAAGCTGGAACGAATATTTACCTGTTAATTACCTGAGATACACCCTTGAAACACACCTCAGATACCTCTGACTCTTAGGTATTAGAATGGTATCATGAGCTCACATCTTGCTGAGAATAAAAAATAGTAGTAACAATAATAATAATTTAAAAAAAAAAAACCAAACAGAAAAAAAGTCTGACATTTGTTTACACGTAAGTAAGATATCATCAACCAGACTCAGGTCAAACAACAAACATTAAGGTGTCAAATTTGAACTACAATGTATACAGATTTGCACTAAGATCAGAAGTGTTGCTCTGCAAAATCAGATTAGGTTGAAACTACTGTAAACAATTTTAACAGTGCTTTCTATCATGGTACACATATTAAAACCTAATTTATTTTAAAGACTCTCTTATAATTCCATATGAAATCCTACATAAAAATTAAAAATTAAAAATTGATTACCTGCAGTAGTCTCCTTGTTTGGCCACCTGGGCCAATGAGAACAGGCAGTCCACAGTTGCTAGGTGACAAATGGCTTTAGACAGGGGGTGATAATGTTCACTGAAACGGCTGCGTCAAAACAGGGAAAAATTACACAAAAACAGGGAAAGAAATAATTCCGCACACATACAAAAGGATTGTCAAAATGCACCCCATGCAAGATCTTCACGGGGCTCCTGTGCTCTTTAAATCACTCTGAATCCAAGTCCTCCAGCAGGGTATGAGATACAACATGAGGACCTTAACCAGGGTGGACTTCACTTCCCATTGTAACAATGAATTACTTTTTAAGCACAGAAAATCAGGGAAAAATAAATGCATTAGATAGCTTGTAAAGGGTCAGCAGCTGATCACTGCTGCCTAAACGAGGTGTACAAAAATGCCACAATTTACCAGAATTGGTATAGAATATCAGCAGCTGAATCCCAACTACTGATTCAACCTCAACAATAAGTTACAGTCAAAAAAGAACCAAACTAAGAATGTCTGAGAACAGGAGTTGCCTAAAATTTCAACCAAGTGTGGTACCTACAACAGATAATCCAAGAATTCATTTTCAATTTATGGTGCTGCTTTCCCAGTGCAATAATGACATTACCAGGAGAACAGAATTTTCAGCAGAGTTCATTCTCTAAGTCCTTTGGAACTAATTCTCTTTTCCTCTCCCCTAGTCTCAAAGCTACAATATAGAATATAAAACCAGCAGGGGAGTAGAATTTAATAAACAAAGAAATAAATGAATGAAGGGGTGGGAAAGAAGAGCACTTTCCTACACACAGGTCTTTCCTCTTTGTCTCCTGCTCTCCTACAACACTACTGAGAACAGGCAAGTGAACATGGAGAGAACTACTTTTATACTACTGCAAAGGAAACACAACTGGAGAAGTGTGAATTGGAACATTTTTCCAGTTTCTATTCCATTTTCAGAATTTCTGTGTTCCTAATGGGAAGCAAATCCAGCGAGACAACTTGAGCAGGGACTTGTTAAGTTCTTGCAAGCTATCACTGCATGACAAGGGGAACAATTTCAGCTGTTCTGTAATTCATTGAAGTAAAAAATAACAGATAATCAGGCACCTGAAAAATTAAAGACATTCAGAAGTTGTGGAAGCATTTCTGAAGCTCCCATTTTAAAGATCCTTTGCCTAAAGAGGCAAACGACCCCACTGAAAACTCTGATCTCAGACAAATGTATATGCTGGATGTGAGGGACAATAAAACTACCACTGATTACTAGCAAAATCTCATAGGGCAGCATGCAAAAATATAAAAAATACTACAACTACTTCGTAATATTAATAAATAATATAATAAAACCAATAAAACCAACTAGATTCAGTTTCACTCAGAGTTAGTCGTACTTTTAGATTCTTAATGCTGTGATATTATTTTTCAAACTCTGGGAGACACCTTATACACTCAATAGTGTTATTTTCATCAGAGACATCACTGCTGGTCTCAGGACTTGGGCTCAAAAGTCTTGCCCTCAACTGCTTTACAGCGAACAACAACCTTTTAATTGACTGCTTGTGAAGCTGCTGAGGACAACGTGATTGTTAACTTTTCTGTGTGTAAGAGAAGCATTTCTGTGTTGCTACGTCAGAGCAGAGCAGGGTGTTGGAGGCTGTCTCTGTTTGGGGCACTCACTCCAAGAAGCGCAGCCACTCGGCGCTGCAGTCAAGGACGAGCTGCTCCCGGAGCTGGTGCAGGAGTCTGTAATTTTCTATAATGAAAGGCGAGTGGAAGCGGCTGACAGCCTTCGTGCTGCAACGGGGAGAAAGGACTGATTGGAAATCAAGGTTACCAGGCAATCAGCTACACCATCTACATGCAAAATTGGACTCATTTTCTTAATCTCCGCGAGCCTCGACAATGGATGCTTCACAAAAAAAAAGCTCTTCCATGGTGATACCAAACCCTATTGATCACAAGGGCCTCTATTATGAATAAAGTGGTCTCAGAAGGCTTTGAAATGCTGTGCACAGTGTGGCATTATCACCCAAGTTTACGTATTTCACAAAACTGCTCAGCAATAACTGCCCAAGTGTATGACTTTCCTGTGACTGGTTGACATACAATGAACTAGACTAAAACAGATTCACTTTAAAGAGGAAAACTTTGTGATAAGCCTGAAATAAGCATGGTAAATAGAGACTGTTTTGCTAGCTTTCACTTGAGGCACTTGCTAGTTATTTATGTATTTTCATTAAGGGCTCCGTTTGGCATATCCAGACATTCTTTTACAGAATCCAGATTAGCTGTAATTTGTTCACCATGTTAATTCTGTCTGATCTGTGCACTTTTGAGTATTAAAAGAAGTTTAATTAAAAGAGAATTGAGTGTTAATTCTTGCATAAGTGACTAGAACATCAGAGCTCAGCTTGGTGAGAGATGTCTGTGCTCACACATTACACACTGGGGCTTGTGGAGAATTCTGCATTGACATGGACGTTGTAACTTTCAGGTATTCAATGCTTTCAAATCATAAATCACTGAAAAGAAAAAAAGCCAACTACATAATTCAGTCCATCTCTGTTCCACCTGCTGGAAAATTATCCAAAATCAAGCTGACATTACACCAAGTCCCAAAGCAAGAAAAGCTGGTCTGTATGAATAAGCAAAATGGTATTTTAAATGCACTGCATTTACGGAGCTGTATAAGCAGATGTTAGCACAGTTACTTTAACCTTTCTAAATAAAACAATGACAATCAAAACTGTATGAAGGATTTGCACGTGCAAGCTACAGGCACAGCTGAATCAAGGCCATAGTTCTGACACCAGGACAGGCACCTTGAAGGATTGGGTGAATAATTCTGTGCTCTGAGGATGTACTGTGTAAAAACCAATGCTGTAAGAAATCAATTTTTCTCTGTTTGGTTTGGGGTTTTTGTGCTTTTAAGCAATAAATGTACAATTTGGTTGGGTTTTCAGCTAAAAAAAAAACGCGACAAACCTAAACATACACACAATGAGAATGTGTATGTAATTAAATGTAATACCAAAATACCTCTTGCTTTTTCTTCAATATTAAAATAGAACAAACTTCAAAGATATTTTACATACCTACTAACCATAAGCCAGTCAGAGGGCACAGATGATTTATGGGAATTCTTGACTTCTATCAAAAACTGAAATTACAGAAATGTAATGTTACACGTCATGGGAAGTCAGGAAGACTAGAGAATCAGAATCATCATTTATCAATCTGCAAGCATCAGAGGAAAACCATATTGAGCCTGAAGAGAATGAGCAGACCAGAAGGGAATGTTCTTTTCCCCCCAAAAAAGCTGGGGTTATGACGTCCATAACCCTCGTGCACCTACACAACTTTGCTTCAGGTTTGAATGAACTTGGTTCAGAAAAGGAGGCACAGGGGAAAGCAGCAGCAGCCTCAAGATGCTCCATGCAGTGAAATCTACGTGATGTGTTTATTGCAGTGTTTTATATGATTCATGTCAGTTATCTTTGTAACAATAGCCTGAGGTCCTGGATATCAGAGTGTTGAGGCATTCTCACGTCACAGAATTCAGCTGGAAAACGAATTTCCTGCAGAGATTAGGTTAACACAGAACCTGACCACATTTACGGAAAGCCACAAGACCTGTGTCTGACAAAACTTTTCCATTGTAGTTAATAAGATTTAGACATAAACTTCCAGAGGAGCCAGCAATCAGCCCCAAGAACCAAGAAGGGTAACAGTCCTAACACACGAACACAGCACGGACAGAGTGCACTGATTCCTAATTCACCCAAAACACTTCCAAGATAATTCTCTGTAGGGAAGGAACATTTGAATATTATATCTCTCAGGGTGCTACAAGAACATAAAGAGAATATACCACACAGATCTAAGGAAGAAAGAGCTCTAATCAAATAAATTCCCGTTCTAGTCCTGTGTTCTACTCCTCCCATACAATTAAGTTTCCATTACTTTCATTCCTCTGGCACCTTTCTTTGCCTCACTGACCATCTCCTCTGACCCCTCTCTGCTGCCTCTTTTGGTGTCTGTGAAACACCCACACCAGATGTCATGAAATAAGAGCTATCCCCAACCTCTGCAGCTCCTTTCATCAAGCACTAGACACATCTCTGTCTGCAAAGCTTTCTGAGCCGTGCCCTGCTACAAAGGCCTCCTCTCGGAAATGTCTGCAGTGACTGCTGTCTCTGAAACCACCTTTTACTCCTTCCTTGGATGCTCTCCTCCCTTTGATCAGTTCCTCTCTTTTCCTCTACTTCTCACAGATGGCAGCTATCCCTGACAGAAACCTTTCAAACCCTGCTCTTCCCTACCTCACACAATACTCAAACAACACTTTTCCATTTTTCCCTCGGATTTCAGCTTCCATGCTGACAGCCCACTTGACTCTTGGGCCGCGTGTCTCCTGTTCTCAGCTTCTCCCTCAGCAGGAGCATCCACTTCAGGTCTTCATCAAAGGCTGCTGTCTCTAATTCATCCCCTCCCTCATTCTCAGCATTGCCTATTTGCTCCCTCCTGTGTCTCTTGGATCTTTCTCAGCTTCCGAAGTGCCCCAAGGGCCGATTCCAGCCCCTTCCCTCCCTGTCCTCACCCACTCCTCCCTTCTACTCACAACTCTCATTCTGCTTCCTAACTCCTTTCTTTTCCCAGTTTTCTGCAGAGTTTTTCCCAGCTTCCTACTCTCAATTCCAGAGGAGAACGCTGAGCAGTGCTACCTCACTGTTCCTTTCAGTTCCCCCACAAACGTGGCAGGGTCTGTTGTCTCTGTTTTTTACCACTGAACTTCTCAGCTCGCTGGATCACGTCCTGCCCACACTTGTACAGCATCCACCAACAAAAGTTCCAGTCCGGAACACCATTTCCGAGAATTGGAAGTAAAGCAACACTTATCATTCTTTAATACTGTTCCCCCTTCTCTCCCATCTTTCAAATTACAGTCTGACTCAGTACTTAGAAACCCTTTCACCATTCTTCAAATTAACCAAATGCTGTGCTTCCTGGTTCTCTGAGAGTATTCCAGCACTTAATAGCCATACAATTAACCTTGCAAGTATGTGAGTGTTTTTACGCAGACAGAAAACCAAACATTACTGAACCAAATTCAAGTGCACTAATGTGTTTCTATTATTTAAGTCACTAAAGTGATTGACTTAACAAATAGAGGAGTCACACGGTAAGAAAGCTGTTCTTCAAAGTTGCACAAAAGATTATAGTCAAATGCCCTCATGAAGCACCACACTCAGTGAATAGAGCTCCAGCTAGGTCCCGCTTTTAATCTATTTTCTAGGCAAGGATGGGTACAGTCATATATAATAAACCCCTCAGTACCTCTTGACCCGAAACTGTAACATACTCTGCAGAAGGGTTCTTAATCTGTTTACGAATATCCGGCAGATGCAATTGGATTTTAGAAAGCACATCCCGGATCTCCTCCTTTTTCTTTCGGATGCTGGGGAAGTCTGTGAGGTCCTTGAACAACTGTGTTTTATCTCCAGTCCTATCCGTAAGAAAAAGATAAAATAATGGTAAAAAGAGAGAGAGATTCCCCAATTCTACTAGCTGCATCCTTATTTTAATTGGTTCTTTTCATTTGTTTTAACATTAGTTTAATTCCCGTCTAAGCACAGATTTTCAGGTGCTTGNCAGAAAGGCACTTCCTATACAGAGCACCCCAACTGCTGACAACACCTTTATTGCAGTTAAATGTGAAACTTTAGCTAATTTCTGCATAATGTGAACACAGATCTTTGACACATTTACAATTTGGCCAAAATCGGATACATTTTTGTAAGGATTGCATGGAAAAATTCCCCCCCATCAAGGTCCTCATCAAAGCAGAATGCCATCAGTACTTTCCCAGAGCAGCTTCCTTCTTTTGTCCAGAAAAGATTAACCAGAGTACTTCTATGCACATGCAAAACAATGCCCTTTTCTACTTTCAGTGCCAGAAGAAATGACAGAACTGTTTTGGCAGCATTAGCTCAGCACTGAAACAAGCACTGTCATTCAAATGGTTAAAACTGGGAAGCTGAACTAGCAATTAAAAATGTGGCTGTAAACACAAATAACAGACACTTAACTTACCCTAGTAAGTACCAGGCAAACAATAAAAAGCAGCATGATCAGCCCTAAGTTAATGGCAATATAACTTTGCATTTCAGAGCAAATACAGAACTCTGCAAGTTAATTATATAATTACCTAGAAAACTCATATGTGGAGAGCAAGCAATTAACGAAATGAAAGTATTATAACAAGGAAGTATTAAAAAAATCTAATATTCTACTTACTCCACTAGCCCTTTGCCTGCAAATGGAACTACAGCTGGAGCCAGTGACAAGGCAGGTAACAGAGCTGTGCTTTGCCTTTGCACTCCATCGTCGTTGGCATTACATAAGTGACAGCAAAGATGCCATTTTAAAGTACAATACTAATTTTTAGAAACGATTTCCTGGTAATTAGACTAGTTTCCATGGGAATGCAAGGAGAAAAAGAAGATCACTAGTAGCCAGCAGCTGATTGTGAAGACTCACTGCTACGCGATGCCTACCAAAAATTTTAATGCTGACAGTTCCAAAAACACAAATCCCAAAATCCCAAGCTCCCTGTAAAAAAAAACCAACAACGCTGGAGCAAAGGGATACCTTTGAGAACAATTACAGGATTTGATAATTAACATGTGATGCAGTATGTGTACAGTGTGTAGAAGCCGTGACTTTGATGAAAGAAATGGTTTTGTGTTACAGCAATACTGCCACATACATATGAGATATATAAAGGCCAAAAAGTAAATTGGCTTAATCATCCTGAATAAATGTAAATACAATATAGTCATTCTGCAGATCAATTGTATCTTATATACTATTCTAGCCATCATTAGTACAGTGACAGAAGAAAACACCCCATGTTTTGAACCTGCCTACAGTAAATCTGGTATAATTTAGATACAGTCTGGTTTGGAATAATCTGTCACAACTATAATTGGGCACCAGGCATCAGCAGAAATCTCATAATCCCACCTTTCCAATGGGCAGTAGAAATCCTTCTGCCCTTCTCAACTTCTACATTTATACACCTTGGATCCATCTCTAAATCAGACGCAAATAAAATTAGGTTCTAGGCTTCAATTTTTAGATTTATTTTTAAATCTCAGTTTGGAAAAGATAAAAAATGTTTTAAAAATAAAGTAGATGCTTATTTTTGGTCTGTTTTGAATATAAAATTAAGACTAAGCTGCCCTCATATAATAACACAATTAACTTTTTGCCACAACCTCAGCAAAGAATCCAGGGGTAACAGTGGAGGCAGCAGTTCTTCAGAACTAACAGTACAGAGTAAATTATTTAAATATATTCTCCAATATAATGAATATTAATTCCAATTTAGCATCTTCTTCCTCTTTTTTTTTTTTTTTTTGGATTAACAATGGACGTAATTAGACACAAAAGGGCAGACAGCTTTAATGAATTCTCACAAAATAGTGAGGGGCATATTCCTGACAGCAGAGCTGCCCCTCTGCTGAAAGTCAACTCTGTCTTCAAAAGGAATAGCTTCTCTTTAAAAAAAATAAATCAAAAAGCTGTTAAACACATTAATATAATGCAAAACTTATTTTCCTGTAAATTCATCACCCAAAACAAGTGAGAAACTTTCAAAAAACTCATTCAGCCTGAGGGAGAAACCCACTAGGCAAAATACTCCTTCACCTAGTTTAACTTTAAAAATAGAATGGAAGCCACACCAACAACTTCTGCTTTAACTAAAAGGAACATATACATAAATATAAAATAAGTAAGGTGTATTAAACCAAGATGCATAAATTGCACAACTGAACTCATTTACTCAGAAAGCCTATGAGGCACAGAAGAAGCATATATTTTCTCTACTTACTTGGCAGCCTCTTCATTAAGGATCTTTAAATACTGTTTTACTGGCGAGAGAAGGTCTGGGATTTCCAGCAGTGCATTTTTTAACAGAGGAGATCTCACATGGGAATGTATGACTGGGACAAAAGCTTGAATTTCCAAGTCCAGACGAGACAGGGTGCTGACTATCAAGAAGAACTCCTGGGTAGAGCACTGCGAAGGGAAGCAATTGAGTCATTACAATGCGTTCTATTTTCACTAACAAAATATCTACAGGTTCTTTTGCTTGTTCAAAATGTGACAGAATGCAAACAAAATGTATGGACAGTGACAGAGCTACACCATCTTGCCCCATTCAGAGGGTTAATTAATGCCACCAGTTGTCTCCACCATTGTCCTTAGGAATTTGTCACGAGCTGATCTCCTGTTCCTCTTGCTGGGGAAGAAACATGCACACAAAAGCAGAGAAAGGGGAAACGATGTGCAAACAGCAAAAAGAGCAGGCTGGGTAATATGAGGAGCACCACAGCTTGTCCCTATGGTCCTGTGCACCCCAGGCTGCTGCCCTGGCAGGACAGGGTTCGGAAGGCAAGGTCGGGCACAGACAGGGAGAGACTGGGAGCAGGAACACAGGGAGGAGAAGGAAGAACGCAGAGAAGGGGACAGCCAGCAGGCCCTGCTTAAAGTGTTTGTGGCTACTGACAGCCTGGGCTCTGTCTGGCTGCTCCCAGGCTGGCATCAGGAGGGACAGAGGTGACCACATCAGCCCACCCTGCATCCTTCATCCTCTAATCACCACAATGGAAGACTCTCCTATCTGGCTGAGGCAGTGACGCAGGGTGTTCTCTGTCTCTCTGTTCTCTAACAGGGAACATCTCAAACTGGGACCGACACAGACAGCACTGCCAGAGCCTCATTCACCACATTCACAGAGAAAAACCACATTGGTTCCCTTAAAGCAGCTTCTCACCAACAGCACTATTGCTAAGAGAGGCTCTCCTCTCCCTTTTGGCACCGTCGCTGTTTACCTGTGATGTGGTGCAAACCTAACTTTGCTGTTAGGTTCTGGAAGCTCCCCAGCGTCAGTGTCATTTGTTATGATGCCTTAGGTTTGAACTTTTCTCTGTTCCCAGCCCTGCAGTGCCCAGTGTAACTCTGCAGCTCCCTGGAGCTCGTTCAGTGCTGTTCTCTCATGCTCACACTGACATAACAAAGCCTCTCCAGCTCGCTCTCCAAGGACACCCAGACCCTCCTGGGCCCAACAACTGCAAACCTTCATCTTGGGGAGAGAAAGGGGGGCAAGCTTGGGCAAATTCCATCCTTGCCTGGCTTCTGCTTGGGCAATTGATGCTGATATCAAAGTGGGAAGAACTCGGGAGCTGGCATTGTCCATTTTGGGATGCACTGAGGCAGGAGCCTCTGGAGCCCAGAGTGTGACCTCTGAAGGCCTTTCCAATCAATCCCTCCTTTACTCCTTTATTCCTGTCTGATCTCTTTCTAGGGAGCCATTTAAGGCATCATTTACCTTCAGCTCACAGTCAGGAAGGGCTCCTCCAGCAGTGCCAGCAGCAGTGGCAGCAGAATGCAGCAGCATTCATGCTCAGGTTGCTGCACTGATTTATTTTTTTCTGTGGGGTTTTTTTTGCACATGGTTACAGCTGAAAACTCTGTCTTTGGAGTCCTGTTCCTGCACACTGGGGTGACAAATTCCTCAGAAATCACCGCAAAATAAAAGATATTCCAGCCAGATAAACTGCAGAGGAAGAGCAGGAATTTCTCCACGTGCCCACATTGCATGGGTCATCACACGAGCTACTCCTAATTGCAATTAGCTGCTCCACAATTAAGGCTGGGAGGGCAGAGAGCCCCTGGAACAGGGAGCAGGAGGGGTTTTGATGCCTTAAACGGCTCCCTAGGAACAGAAACCAGGCAGGAATAAAGGAATAAAGAAGGGATTTATCTGAAAGGCCTTCAGAGGTCACACTCTGGGCTCCAGAGGCTCCTGCCTCAGTGCATCCCAAAATGGACAATGCCAGCTCCCGAGTTCTTCCCACTTTGATATCAGCATCAATTGCCCAAGCAGAAGCCAGGCAAGGATGGAATTTGCCCAAGCTTGCCCCCCTCTCCCCAAGATGAAGGTTTGCAGTTGTTGGGCCCAGGAGGGTCTGGGTGTCCTTGGAGAGCGAGCTGGAGAGGCTTTGTTATGTCAGTGTGAGCATGAGAGAACAGCACTGAACGAGCTCCAGGGAACTGCAGAGTTACACTGGGCACTGCAGGGCTGGGAACAGAGAAAAGTTAAACCCTAAGGCATTAGCAGTACAATACATAATATTCTTCATCTTCCAAATCCTTCTGTTTCTACATTTTTTTCTCTCTTCTACCACAGCAATCTAGACTTTAATTTCTGGACAGGATTGTGTGGTGATCAGTACGACACTGCTCACAAAAGAGGTAGGCTACAGTGAATCACTATTTCATAGAACACATCTACATTTTTATTTTGTCATCCTTCGTCTTTCAATTCCTCCCCAAAAGTAAATTTCTCTTTCTCGTCCTTCCCCCACTCAAATACAAGAACTAAGGCAATTCTCTCACCTATTACACTGTAGTTATCCCAAGGAATGTCAGAATAAAATTAAACACAGAACTAAGTATTAGCCAAAATGCAATTTAACTACGGTTAGGAATTCAGGAAGGCCACAGACACTGCACTGTGAATGTCTCTGGAAAACCTAAGCTCCTCTATTTTACAGAACCACTGAGTTAGGGATAGAGGAGACCCACAAGGAAGTTTCCCTGCAAATGCTCCAATTTCTTTTTTTGTCTGCTCTCAGGCCCATATATTGCAAGACACTGTGTGCTTACCACTAATCCATAATGCAACAACTATCATCATGTAAAAGTGTTATCAGACAGTACCAATTTCCTTTCCATTAACCTAATCCAAATATCTCTGGTTTTACTATTTCGTATTACACTAAACTGAACTGTTTCTTTGCTGTTAACACCCTCCAAATACCTCTAAGTCTTCTCTTCTCCTGTAATCATCAATTTAACAAAAAAAAAGGTCTTTCAGTTTTGCTTCATAAACAATCCATTATTCTGCCTCATGAAAACTTTGCGTTTCCTACGCAAAAATCTTGCTGCAATTTATCATCATCTTTCTGCTAATCTGGAACTTACTGCTTCTGTCTTCCGAAAGTTCTGACAACAAAATAAAGCAAAATAATAAAGGAGTAAATATGTCAATGGCGTTTTAAGTCGAAGCACAAAGGAGAGGCCTGAAACTGTAAACAAATGTGAAATCCAAGCTTGGAGTCAAAGTCAAATGAAACACTTTCCAAAGACCAATTGCATCATCATCATCATCGCCATCATCATCCACAACCATACAGACAAGGGACAAAATCCTGCCAGACTTCCCTGGGCTCTGGAGTGTGCACAGGAGGTCCCTGGAGCAGTGGGGAGCAGTTCCCAGCACAGGAGCACAGACAGACACCAAGGAACATGTCAGTTCCACAGGGGCTGGGGGCTCATCTGCTCTCTCCTTAAAAAGGGAAGTCAGTATCGATCCCTACACCATCTGCAGGGTGTGGGAAGGGGAAATGTTTGTGGCTATTGATGGCTGAGGTGTTTGCCAGTCAGGGTGGTGAGGCTGCTGAAGCTGAGGCTTCACTATGAGAAGAAAGCTGGATTTCAAGGCAGTCAGTGTCACCTAAAACAACTCTGAAGTTATGAGATTTCTCAGAAGATGGTTAATAAAGGGGCTTAAGTTCCTCACAGCAACTCTGATGGCCTACAGGACACTGTAACAGTCACCTAATGAGCTTAAACCTGTTTGATTCTGTGACTACAGACCTTTGGAGAAAGGGAAATTCACTGTGTTTTACTGCAAACAAGGTTATTAAACAGAGTATCCCCAAGAATGGGGGAGAACATACCCCTTCTGTGCTTATTCAGAGTGTTCCTGTTTCCCCTGGCTCCATTTTAGTAACACTGCAGGACTTTGCATCTAAAACTTAATGTGTCCACTGCAGAAATAACTTCCTAAGCAAACAGATAACTTGGAACAGATACATTTGAATAACTCTGAGAAGCTGGGCTGCACTACACTGGGACTGACTCCATCCAAATCCTAAGTAACCTTACAAAAGATATGTAACTGTGTTCTAAATTAGAAGCTTTTAAAATACAGTAAAAATTGTTTACATAAAGCAGGATTAAATGCCTTGCATTCACAGAAGATTTTCACAATCTTATCCAATGCTACTTTTGAAGCCTAATTTGGAGATTACACCAACGATAGCCATAACTTCTCTGGCACTGGAGAAATAACCTCAGAGCTGACAGTGATGCCAAACAATAGTTTCATCCAGTGGTTTATCAAACTGTCCTGAAGTGGGGTGGCTGCCAGTGATCTGACAGAGATCTAACACCCTCTCAGCAACACTGACAGCAGCTCAGCCCTGTTTGCATTACTGAAATTGTTTCCAACAGAGACCCACAGCTGACAGCCACTGACCACTCGCTCCAAGCTAAAAGCATTCCAAATAAAAAAATACAGGTGTCTAAATGCAGTATACATTTATCACTCCTTTCCAGTTGTAATGCCCACCTTCATCTGGTTAGCACAGAGAGCAGCGTTTGGTTTGGAGAAAAATGAGGCATTTAATTTTAAGATAACTAAGTCCCCCTGTTATGACTTTATGTTAATCAGCTTAACGGGGAACAGTTTGCTCAAATCAGCATTTAGCACTGCAAACCTAAAAATACCTGTGATGCCGAATCTTTAAAAGATTAAGAGTGTCGTATAAGCAAGATGTGCATGCTATTGTCATGGTAGGAAAAAAGTAAAAAATACAAGGTGTATGTTAGCTGAAGTCAAAGGATTATCCTATGGGGAAAATGTATTTAAAACATTCTATACAAATAGTAACTTATTTCTTGGGCATTTGTAACAGGTAGTCTTGTCACACAAGAAAAAACAAACCAAAAACCAAATCCATTACATTTTTCTCTGAATCTTCTGAAAATCACACCCTCTTCAGTGAAATATATCAAATGTACCTTCCAGGCAAGGGCACATTTTCAGCATCACTGAACAATTTTAACACTTGGTACTCAGCTGAGCTGCACCCTTGTCCTCTGAGGAGTCTGACTATGTCCTGGAAATAGAGATATTCACTGAAAAACGGGAAGGCAAATCCCTCGGGGATGCTGTGGGCAGACAGGCAGCAAACACCCCCTTGCAGCACCTGCCTGCTCCTCTCTGCTCAGGTGGGCAGGAAACCTCCAGAGCCTGACTCAGAGCTGAACAGGCTTTCCCAACTGCAGCAGCTTGTGAGGAACTGTGGCTGAGAGAGAGCCTGGAGCTGAAGTCAGAGGCAGAACAAACTGAAATGATGCTTTACTACATGTGGTGGTAAGATCTGATTATTGCTCTCCCTCCTTAGGTAAACAGCTCCTCCTTGATCTGTTTTGTACATTTAATGGCCAACTGTTATGATGAATCCTTTGGTGACTGTGCTTTAGTCAAAAAGTAATGTTTATTGAGCAAAGGGTACAAATAAGATAAACATTTATGGGTTGAGCCTGTATAAATATTTCTCTTCTGAAACACACTAAAAAACCAGGCATGAAAACAGCAAGAAACATCAGGTTTGCCCTGTAGGACACATTTCTAAAAGTACTAATGGAATGTTTACTCTGCACTAGTTTTAAAACCTGTTCAAACATCGGTCACTGACCCTCTTTTGCCACACTCCAAGGCAAGGCTGAACAGACTCCAGCTTAACTGAGGCAAAAAAAAGTAAGGTTCTGCCATTGATGTTTCCCACTGGTGCCAGAAGGAAATGTGTGTGGTGCGAATTGTGCTGGGTGACCTGGCGATTCCCCTCAGGCTCCAGGGCTGATCTGGAGCTGCAAAACTCAGCAGCACCTCTGCCACCAAGGCCTGGCTCTGCACCGGCTCCAGGAACTGTTGAGACAAAGTTCTTTAAAACTCCCTGTCTCTCAGATTCCTTTTGCAGTCAACTTCTGAGTGCTACCCAGAAGTCTTCAAACATTTCACCTCCAGTCACCCTTCTTTTTCCACAGAGAGGAGTGAGGCCCCTCTGCAGCGGAGAGGGTTTCTGCCTGGCGAGGTGTCAAGTGCTGGACCCGCACAAACTGAGAACAACAACCAGTCCTCCTGAGGTAACTCCTCTCTCCATGGCAACTGCAGTATTGCTCTTGTCTCCTTAACCACTCCCACAGCCCTTTTTCAGGCTGGGGCAAAATTGTGGCTGAACCGTGACCACCAAGGTAACACTGAATTCCCATGGCAAGAACACTGTTCTGATTCAAGATTGCTTAAACCTGAGGTAAACCAGAATCAGCCCTCAGTGGTTTGAGGCAATGGGAACTTGTGAAGGGCCAGGTTAACAATTGTCAGCTTGCATTACGCTGTCAGATACAACTTATTAGTAGGCTTTCAAAAAAAACCAGTGTAAGTCAGACCAGGGAAAAAGACAGAGATGTCCTTTATCACAAAAGCTCCCATCAGGATGCTTTGTCTTATAGACCATTGTTCTGCCTTCATTTTTTCCTGTCCTCTCCAGAGGTTACTGGTGCACAGGGCTTTGTACAGAAAAATTTCTGGAGTGGCTGACCTGAATGTAAAAAACATTCCAAAGAATCTTTGGAATGACTGAGACACCCTAGCTATCTCTGTACACCTCAGAGTCTCCTTGTACAACACACCTCCTCAAATAGTAACTCAACTGAAGTATAAAAGGCCTGGAGGATGAAATGCTTGTCACATTCACCTATTTTTCCTGCAGCTGACTGAACTAACAAGCACATTCCTTCAGTGAAGCCATCAGTGTGTTCCCCCCAGAGTCTTGGATCCCTGAATGAGAATGAAATTGCACTGAATCTCACTTTGAGCGTGTGGGAGATGGACATCTGGAATTAACAGAACTGGAAAGGGTTCTGTAGTGGGAACTGAAATGGCAGCATTTACTGCGGGGGGAAGAAGCCCACAAAAAAACCCATGAAGCCCAGCTACTCCATGTTCTTGAATACATATCAGCTTCACTGGGACCTTCCTTCAGGCTCCATATTCACCATCTACGCTTCAGAATCAGTTTCCCAGAGTTTCCTTTTGCTTCTTTATTGAAAACAGACCTCGTCTCTCAGGGACACTGCCAGCTCCTTGACGTTCTGAAGGTCTCTGGGGATTAGTCAGTGCTTCAGGTCCTCTCCACAGTGCTCTGCATTTCCCAGGATTTTACCAGTGGAAGCAAATTCCTCAAATGGAAAGTGTGTGCTTAGAGCTTTCCCCTCTCATTTACCCTTTTTAGGGATTCTGCTGGAGCATTTCTTCTCTCTTGCAGCTCCTTTCAACATCTGACTCACTGAACACATACCTTCATGCTACAGTGGCTGTTGTTCAGACAAACTGCATTGCCACCTCATTTCAAAGACCACATGAAAATCCAGGGTCTCTGCATGGCTCCACCTAAAAGTGAGCTTAAAGCAGAGAAAGGCAAGCAGTTCTACAGCAGGGAGGGACATGTGAAGAAATAAGTACATACAGAAAATAAAACAAAGCCAGACAAACTGAACCAAACCAAAAAAAGGTCACAGGGCAGCAGCAGAGCAGCGCCAGGATGTTGTGAAATGCAGATATATTCCTAGAAACAGTACTATGTTCAAAACCTGAAATGAGTTAAACCATTAAAAAGTGATTTACCACATTCCTGGGCAGTTCTTTGGACAAAGAAACCCAACAATTGTATCATGTGAATACGGTACATTTTAGAGGATGAGCAAATTGGTGCATACTCCCTCTTTCCACAACCTTCCTTTTGGCTGGACCTCTGCATCCATTCACTGAAATACACAAGCCTCTCCACGAGCCAAACCCTGCAACACTTCAGGGCTTTAAACATTGTACAATAAATGGGTTTCAGATTTTCAGAGAGGAAAAACCTTATGCTGCACCACCAAAAAACTGCAACTTTGCTCTTGTTTTATTCCCTAAAACAAACTGTCAAAACCTCTAAATAGAACAGTGATATAAAAGAACATGAAGTGCTCCACAGGTGCTGTTGGCACATTAATCTGCTCCAACTAAGAATTGTCAGTGTCTCATTACAAGTGATTTTTATTAAAATGTGGACATGAGGTCCAAACCAGAGAAATTATAAACCAACCAACTTTCATTTGAAAACAGGTATCTACAGCCACGTGGTTCCACTCACACATGTGATTTTAGGTAAGCATATGGAATGCAAAGCTTTAAGGCAAATAACAGCTAATGGCAAAAGGATGTACTATCCCACCTGGCTGAATCCAGCCACTAAATCCTGAGTACCACAGATGTTTCCCTGTTATCAGTAGCAATCCAAAACATGTGCTTCCTAGCCCTACCCAGACATTTCTTCTATCAGCACATCGCTGATCACAAAATAAGATTTTACCACATCTGATTTTTATAAACTCACATCCCTGTACTATGTCAGCCTCAGTCTTGCTAAGTAGAAAACATTTTTAAGCAAACCTGCACAACCAAAGGAAGTACACTAAGGCAGAATGATGCTGTTTAGAAAACAATAAATTAGTGTAATGATGGGTATACCTTGTTGTGGAAGACACTGCAGAGGCCTCTCTCTAAATCTGGCAGCTTACAAAGAAGATTTTGAATCTGACCAAACACGCTGGATTCTGACAGCAGAATTTCAGACACTGCATCAAGCCGGGCATTTATCTCACTGTAAAAGAAGAAGATTAATAATTAAAACCTGTGTTTCTCTGAGGGGAAGGCATACATCTAGTGTAACTAACCCTAACCTCTTTCTTTGGTTTGTTCTGGGTTGATTTTTTTTAATCCCTGACTAATGCTATCTCCTCATGAGTAGGTTTGCAGAAGAGCTGAGGAATGCAGAGAATCTTGAGATTTCATTCAAAATGCAAGCCAGATCCTGGACCTGAGCTCATTCTCCCCTCTCCGTGCTCCAAGCAGTCCAATACACACCTCAGTGCACAATTCTGCAAGTGTTTCTGGGGGTAGTAACACAAGTAACACTGAATCCTGAGTATTCCACCCCAAATGTACAGACAAGTGCCAGGAGGATGAGCGGAGGATGAGGAGGATGAGAGGGAGTTTGGAGTTCACATCTGAACTCCATGTAGCACAGTTCATTTCAGCAGGTTGCAAATACTCCTAACCACTCTGGCCCTCAGTGTCTGATCCCAACCAGTGATAGGTAATTACATGGATCAGAAATGGGTTGGTTTTCTTACTGGCTTTTTCAAAATCTGTAACATTTATCTCTGTCTTTCAGGACTGAAGTCAAGGAAACGTCCTCCTGAAGGGAAGAAACACTTCTTTAACGAGCAGAGGCAATTCCATAGTTCTTGGCAGCTTCTTTCCATCATATCCTTTAAAGCAAAGGGCTGCAAAAATGGACAACTACCATCAGGTGCCACCCCAGTCTCCTCTGTATCCTTCCAGCATACCCCTGGGATGGCTGGAGACTCTGTTTTCAGTGCAAATTGCCTGCCTGCTGCTTTCCAGGGAAGTGCTGAGAGCAGGGGTAAATGGGTGTATCCAAAGCCTATCCATCCACGCAGTTTGAGGAGAAATCAGTGCTTTGATGGAGACACTTCTCATCCCAGACAAGTGTGTGCAAATGCAGCCCAGCCCACGTTCTCAGGGACCAGCGAGATGCTCAGAGCTCAGCCAGCACAGAGGAATGGGAACTAAGGATGCGATCCAAATATAAGATTTCTGGAAGATTGCCTGTCTTGCCCGTGGCTTTTACTGCAGAAGTTTCAGGCCAAATGCCAGTGTGGCTGCTCATAAATAGTGTCCATGAGGAAACCAAAGAAATTAGGCACAGGCTGCAGAGATTACAACAGTCAGAGGCAGTCAGAGGCCTCTGGCCCTGAAGATGGCTGAATCTCAGACTCTTTGAAATTTTACTGCACTTCATGTGGAAGGGGAACATCATGCCTGGGTGTGCTCTCAGACAAACACAAATCTAACAGCTCTCATGTGTCAGGATTATTTCAGTGTCATTCTTTATGCCAAAAGAGTACAACCATCCCCTTGCCTGGCCCAAGTGACACACCCTGAGCCCAGGGCAGCCCTGCTGTAGGACACCAGAGTGCCCTGGAGCACAGGCAGATGCACCCTCCCACTGCGGCCATGTGAACAGGGGACAGCCTCTGCTGACCCCTCAGCTGGACAGACTCTTTGGTAGCACCAGAGCCCTCACAACACTCCACTATCCAAGACTGGTTTCTTTCCCAACCCTGAGGAAAACAGAGAGGTGGGACTTGGCAGGCCCTGTTCAGCAGTCCTGTTGCAGGTGACAAGCACACCCAATGCACTGCTCCAGCAATGCCAAAACACAAATTTGCCCATTTCCCCCACTGCTGTGGGCAGCAGCAGCAGCAGCAGCAGCAGAGAGCACCCACTGCCAGTGGTGCTGCTCGAGCACAGAACAGTGTGAGCCTGGCCCCCAGAGCCACCCCACGCCCTGGAGCAGCCTGGCTGCACTTTGGGCCACTGATGCCAGAAGGATGTTTTGCTTTTTCTTTTACACCCCTCTCACACACTCTTTTATACAGTTTGATGTATTCTCAGTGCTTTTAGCCCCCACACTGTAACTTCCCAAGGCTGATAACTCAGCTCAGCCCCACGGCACCATTAAACCGAAAAACCAAACAGTTTAAAAACCCCAGACACCAAAGTCCTCTCCAAAACATAATTTTGTAAACTAAAATAAGCTCACCCAAAGGAAAAGTTCCTCAAAACAAAAAGTCCACTTGAGCCTCTCATTAAGAAATCTTTGATGAATATGCTAATTTTGCAAAGCCTATATATAAGTGTGTGCATTTCAATGTGACGGTGTACATGCATTTTCAAAGGTCCAAAAGTGCTGCACCCAAGGATCTTGAAATAAATACCGAAGTAAAAACCCCTTTTCCCGTAAACCATGGTTTAGTTTTAATTTTAAGACCACAAAAAGGAGCAGCACACGGTCACCCCAGGAGCTGAGATCTCAGCTCTGTCCATCGCAGAGGCTCCCAGGGGCAGCAGGGAGGAACCTGAGCAGTGCTGACATCAGTGACAGAGCCACGAAACACCCTGAGCACACAGCCCCAAACCCAGCAAACACTTACTGCCATCTTCTCAAGGGTCACTGTCCCACCCACAATTCCATTTTCATGGAGAATTACTGAAGTTTGCTGCACTCCAAACCCTGGAACACTTCTCCTCCACATGGGGGAGTACTGAACTGTTAAATTATAAACATATGTACCTTAAAGAAGATAAAAA
This sequence comes from Vireo altiloquus, assembly GCA_013396875.1. Lineage (NCBI taxonomy): Eukaryota > Metazoa > Chordata > Aves > Passeriformes > Vireonidae > Vireo > Vireo altiloquus. The sequence continues at coordinate 402,999 of VZRF01006382.1, forward strand.
TCTTTCTTTTTTATTACAAAAAGCACTGTAAGCAGCAAAACTCTGTTCTAGAACACTGTAACTTAATTCAGGCAGCACTGTTACCACGTAGCCAACTGGAAACTGGCAGTAATAAGTAAAATAGATGCAGATATTTGAGAAACTCCTCCCTACAAAGCTTAATCTGCACTTTAATCATCCTCACATATGGCTGTGTTACTGGAGCTCCAGTAATCTAAAACTAAGCATCCATACAGTTTTTCTGCTTTAATCCCACAAATAAGAAAGGGTCAGGAAAATGGCATTCAGTATCAAACGACCCATTTTTTCCCACCGGTAAAGAAAAACTAGAGGGATTCCTATTTCAAAAGTCAGAAAATACAGCAAAGAATTGTGTAAAACACCATGCCCATGAGGAAGGAAGGACCGGGACAAGATGTCATAAAAAACAGGTGATGAATTTCAAAGTATGCTTTTAAACTTTCAATATTTAGACTGAAATAAACAAACATTTTATTGAGTGCCAATATATAAATATATATATTACATTGATCAGTTGCTAAGCCGTCTCTAAAGAAATTTGTTCTGCACTGCACAGTTATCCAGCATATATGACGTACAGTTTGGCATTCCCATTTTCTGCATGGTCTGGGAAAGAATTCCACCACCAGGAAACCTGAATCTAACATTCTACAAAGAAACTCAACAGCCAGCAGAACTGGCTGCTACTTCATGCTGCATTTAGGTGCAATATTAGCCTGTTCTTTCTCATCTGTATAAACCATGTCAGCAATCTGAGCTTTATCCAATTTTCCAAGCAATCTTCTGTGGAACAGTGTAACATAATTCAGTTGACTAAAAGCAATACTCTTACTTCTGCCATACCCCCTCTAAGAATAGCATCATTAATAAAATACTAAAATCACTTTGCAGTGTATTTAAACATAACAAAATCTAACTGCAGAATTGTTATTGTAGCCATTTAGAAGAACTACTTGAAGTGAAATAATGAGATACTCCCCTGCATTATTCTGCTGCCAAATAGCAAACAATAGAGAAAAACAGAAAATACGAAGATGTCTGAACCCTGAACTAAAAATTATTTTGACAAAGCAGAAGGCTGCAGACACGAAAGCACTGCACTGAATTAACATCTGAGCAGTCTAAACAGCATTGCTGGTTGCTGGAGTGGTAGCAGTGCTGGTCTCTCCTGCAGCAAAGCAAACCTAACATTTTTAGATGTGATACTGTATCATTACACGTAAAGCAGAGTGAAATTGAAAATGTAACTGTGATATAAGAACTGCAGGACACTTTCATTCATGTAAGGTATTATTTAAATCCAAGGTAAATAAATACAAATTTATCAGAAATCCCTTAACTTATGCTAAATGCACACAGTATGAATTCATTCATCAGGCAAAGGACATAACCCTAGTACAGTGTATACAATTAAAATGAATTTTATTAAATCTGTTGTAAGAGAATAGTGATATGCAGAACTGTCAGTCACAGGAATTCAACCCCTTAAAAACAAAATGAAGGGTATGAAACAACAAACATTGCCTTCTATGGACTATGATATCTAAATCAAAGCCTCCTGCAGCACTGTAAAGAATGAAAATGTATCATTTAAATTACTCACTTATATATTATGGGGTTTTCCTGACCTCCCCTCAGACCCTGGCTCACGAATGAAGACTTTGGATGAGCTGATTAGGTTAAAGACCATGTTAAATGGTACAGAGTGCCCTCTGCTTTAGACCACTCCCTTTCACAACAGGCAATTAATGCCATCAAAACCCACAGCCCTGGTAGAATTACCACTCTGCAGTCTATGAACTCAGGATGTCCTTGCAAAGAGCAGCAGATGAAGCCCTGGCAGGTCAGGGCTGAAGTGCCCAAGGCTGGCGGGCGATGGCTGCAGGGACAGTGCCAGCCAAGCACTGCTGCGGCTGCAGCAGGGCCCTGCGGAGGCAGGGATGCACTTTTTGGGGACAAACATCCGTGTTGTGGGGGCCAGGAAGCGGGAGGGTCAGCACCACCCACAGCCCCGGAGCCTCAGACCCTTCTGCAGACAGCTCTGGGACAGAGTGCCTCTCGCACCTACCCTGCACAGAAACCCAGGGGCTGCTCTCCAGGGCAGGAGATCTTACCCTGGACAGGTCTGTGAAAAACGAGCTTCACTCTCTTGGTAAAATCTGAAAGGTTTAATAAGTGGTTTAATAAAAGGACCATAGCAGACAGAAATAAAGCAAAGGGTTAAATGGCCAGGTGCTCAGGATGCTGCCAGGAGCACACCTTAGCTCAGAAAACATTTCTTTACATGTACCAGCGTATTTGCATATTCACAGACTCTCATGCATGACTCAAATACTCCTTTTTAGGTGCTTTCTTGGTTTCCAACTTCACCCAAAACCTGCCTCTATTTCATTCTTTGTGGTTCTGTTCTGCAGCCTGTCGCTCCACTCCCTCATCAATAAATTCTTCCTTCGGGGTTCTGAGGTCTGTCACCGTTACCTTCATCCAGATAATCCAAGAATGGGGGGAATTTCCTTGATTATCTTTGTTACTCTCTGAGTTTTTTACATAAACAAAAGAAGCATTCTACATATCATAACCTAAGAAAGACATATAATCTATAAGAAAGATAATCTTAAGAAAGATATATATCATCATGGCTAGGCTTCATGAACGAAGATTTGGGTAGAAAAATATATATATATCACTACTTTTATATATATACCACACTACTATTTCTAAGAAACTACATCCACACAGCAAAGTTTTCTAGCGTTACACATACAGCATTCATTTTAATATTTGCAAAAAGCCAATATTATAATATGTATTTATAACCAGGTCCCTGGAGGAGTGGGGGGCCCACGGCACAGACACTCCATCAGCTGCACCAGCGTGGGGGACAGGAACTGTGACCCCTCTCTCTCTCTCTCTAATCCACCTCCCCCTCTCTCTCCCCTGTCACTGTCTTTCGGGTCAAACCCCACTGCTGTGTCCTTATCCTGCTCAGGACTGCTATAAATACATATTATAATACTGGCTTTTCACAAATATTAAAATGAATGCTCTATGTGCAATGTTGGAAAACTTTGCTGCATTAATGTAGTTTCTTAGAAATAGTAGTGTGATATATATATCTTTCTTAAGATGATAGCACGATATGTAGAGTGCTTCTTTTGTTTATGTAACAAACTCAGAGAATAACAAAGATATTCAAGGAAAATCCCCCCCATTCTTGGATTATCTGGATGAAGGTAACAGTGACAGACCTCAGAACCCCGAAGGAAGAATTTATTGATCAGGGAGTGGAGCGACAGGCTGCAGAACAGAACCACAAAGAATGAAATAGAGGCAGGTTTGGGGAGGTTTGAAAGCAAGGAAGCACCTAAAAAGGAGTATTTGAGTCATGCGTGAGAGTCTGTGAATGTGCACCTTGCTGGTACATGTAAAGAAATGTTTTCTGAGCTAAGGTGTGCTCCTGGCAGCATCCTGAGCACCTGGCCGTTTAACCCTTTGCTTTATTTCTGTCTGCTATTGTTCTTTTATTAAACCACTTATTAAACCTTTCAGATTTTACCAAGAGAGTGAACCTCGTTTTTCACAGACCCACAGACCAATTTCCCTGCCCAGTGTGTAATTTACTTTCTCTGGACCCTCTAACTTCTGTCCTTCCTCTCAGCCATGAGCCCCTGCCAATCCTGGGTGCTCCCTTTCCCTTAGGGCTGGGATGCCACCCTTACCTCTGGCTTTGTACCACGTGCTGGCTAAGCTAGAAACTGGCTAATTTATGGGATGAACACTGATTTGTAAAATTTCACTGGTCGCACCAAAATTTAATCCATTAGCACCAATGGAAAAGTACAAGCAAGGGTAGTTATATCATGGTTAGTGCAGTGAAATTTAAGTGAAACCTAAAAAAATTAAGCATCCTTCTGGATCTGTTCACTTGTTTTTCAAGTAATTTACTCTCAAACACTCCTGATGTCTCATGCCTCTCCAGAAAGGTCCAACCATGCACCCAGGAGAGGACAATCTCCCTGAATGGATCTCAAATACTTAACATTAGTACACAAGTACCCTAAACTTCATCCTCACATCTGTTAAAGGAACGTCCAAAATATGCAAATGGTAATCAAAGACTTTTGTTTATGTTCGTACACAATGTATTTCAGCTATTTGTGCCCCAAAAGGGAACAATTAGCTACTTTAGCCAACATGAATGAATGCCTGATTGCTCCATTTATAAGGAATTAGACACAGCATTCAAAGGGACCAAAACACAGCTAGCAAAAATGAATCAATACATGTGATGATGCTGCAATCTTTTTCTTTCCTACAACAATTTTGAGATCTCAGGCATATGCTGTAACCTGCATTTGTACATTTTATACTGGCACTGATTCTATAAAGTCGTTATTCTTAGGAGGAAAATTTAGCCCTGCTGTAAGACCAGTGTATTTTATTCATAAATTACTGCTGGGGAAAAAAAAAATAAAAAAACATATTCTAATCCTGCTCTGGATGATGATGGTATCAAATGGGAACCACTTTAAGTCCTAATTAGGATGGGTTTCTTCAAGGACATTTAGATAGTTTGTTTTACCACCCTGATCTTTTAATAATGAGAACAAGGACAAAGTCAAACTTGAAGTATAAACAGCACTCAATGCGTTCAGAGTGAGGAAATTTAGAACGAGACATTATTTTATATTACAAAAGACATGTCATTGCTAATCTCACTATAAAGGTTCTCTTCTTCCCAGTACTACAGTATATATCCTCCAAGTAATGCATGTTGCATTAATAATGCCAATTTACACTCCTTCTCTCCAGGAACAGTAAGGAACTGTCTGTAGTCCTGAACTGTGCAGTTCTAAATTTGCTATATTTACAGTCATTCTAAGCTCCTGAGGACAAAGCACATTCAGATTAATAGTAATTATCAATACCATCCTACAAGGTTTCAGTATTATAAAAGCATCATCCTGTCCAGAACTGGAAGAAACAGGGGACAAAGTATGCTGGAATCCCAGGGAAAAAATGGAAATCCTGGTTTTGAGAGGTACATAAAATTTTGGTTCCTCTAAAGCACAAAGCAAAGGGCGACATGTTTTTGGCAACTGTCTAAACAAATACAATTTTTCTCCTTTCTTGAGATTTAAACATCAGCTTTAACTACAAAAAGATCAGGTGAGTATAAATTGGTTACAAGTCAATGAAGCCACATCATATGTAACACTAAAAATCTAAGAGAGACAAAAGAATATGAAAGAAACACAATCTAGGCACTTGTGGGTCACACAGTCTGTTTAAACTACTTCAAAAACAAAAACCCTCAAAAACCTGTAGAGAACACCCCAAGGAGAGAGATTACTGTGCAAACTAACACGTGCACACCATACACCCCAAATTATTTTACCACTCCCAGTTCATCTCACACACATTCCTAAGCTTTTAAAATTTAGCATTAGAAAAGGAGGCACTTTTTGCCACAGAGGAAAACAGCAGCCAGGTTCTCTCCCAGTTCCACAGCAACCAGAAATCATACATCCTGCCCACCCACGGTGGTCCAAAGGCATCCCACCTCTCCAGGAACGCAGTGGGAGGGTGGGGAATCACCTCCCTGACAGACAGGCCACGGAGCTCAGAGAGGCCTCTGTGAACTTCATCTTCCTCCTCCTCTCACAGCTATTGAAAATAATGACCTTCACATCGGCCTCAAGGGCTCCGAGATCTCTTTCTCATCGAGAAAGAACTTATTTGTAACTGTTGCACATAAAGACACGAAGCTCACACTGTGCCACAACTCCGGACCCTGAGAGGTGTCCTGAGCCCTTTGGCTGCACTGCTGCTGCTCCTGCTGGAACACCATCTCCCACTGGGGACAGCAGGTTCCACTCACTCAGAAATGTTCCAGGACATCTACTTCTTTTTCTTCCACTCCACTCCACTCACAGACACCAGGCGAGAAAGGCACTTAATGGAACTTCAACTTCAGAGGTAAGATAGCACTTCCATAATCCACGTAAAATACATAACTTCTGCAGGAAAACAACTGTCCTCATTCCTCCTAAAAAGCTCAGTTGTCGGTGACTGATATACTCTTATCTCATTATCTTTGTGTACCCAGGTGACTATGTGAGAACATTACACCCCTCTTGGTTAAGCTTCTTTTTGCCATTTCTTTTCTCCCAAATGTATAAGTCTTGTCTCTACATGTATTGCATCACTGATGATTTAAAGAATATCTTCAAGTTTGCCCAAATGAGCCTGTACACATTCCATCTTTATTCAATCTAATGTATGGTTTCTTCACAGGAAATTTAGTCATCATCCCAAGTGATTTTCAACTCTAAGGCATAAAGCAGTAATTACACCCTCTCACTTCTTGATACACCTACTCGCTGACTGGGAAAGATGCAGTACAGAAGCCCTACTTCCTCTGAGAATGTCACTCCAGGAGGCACAGGTGAATTACAATTACAGAATGTTCTCTGAGTGCGTTTGTCTGCATTATTGCGAACAATACTGCCGGATGCCTGATGCACTAACTATGCAAAATTACAACTTGAGAGCCAGAAAGGAGAAGTACACAGAGCAAAACAGCTTTTTCAGCTTCAAGCAGTACTGAGGAGCACCATCACCTCCAGCCACAGAAGCCTGAAAGTGCCCAGCATCACTCTCTAGAAGTAGGAAGGAGCAGAGGAGTAAGAGAAAGAAATAAAACTATGAACCCATAAAGATGGTGCTGCACTGAGACAAGGGAGAATTTTAACTAAGCATACTGTTTGGCAAAGAGGCCTGAAGGGGAAGCACTTTGTGCCTGCTGTGCGGGGTGAGAGCTGCACTGTGCTGTGGTCTGGGCGCTGCTGGAGCTCTGAGCCCAGCGTGGTCACTCGGGAGCAGCAGGGATGGTCAGAGCCGCACGGATGGCCAGAGCCACACAGATGGCCGGAGCCACACGGCCGGAGCAAGGCCATCCCCGGTGCTCTGGCTCCCTCCGCTGACAACCTCACTGACACACCCAGCAGGTCGCCAGAGCACAAAGAGAAATAAACTCATTTATTTATGTTTATTCCTGCCAAGCGGCCGCAAAATCCCTACCTACATGCTTTTCAGGTGAATGCAATGCCCTGATTAACTTCCACGCCGTTCAGGACAGGCACTTGCAAAAGCCTTTGCAAGTGGGTAAAGACACATGAAAGCTGTATCAGAAGAATTTTTTAAAAAGGCCCACTGAATGTAACTTCCTACAGAAAAGCTAATAAGAACATTAAGTAGTGATGCTTCAGAAGTACAGTGCTTTAACATACCAGATTTGGTCAAGGAAAAAAAGATGCTTCTGAAGAAACATTTGCAAATTACCAGCAACAGCAAGATGCTAAAACACTGGTATACCTCACTATTTAAACGTCTCAAAAAGTAATAAATATTAGAACTGCTTAATATATTTACAAAAGTAAAACAGAGAGGAAAGATACTGTAGACAACCAAGTCAAAAGATTTCCTGTATGTTACAACTGAAGGGAACAAAATGACAACTTCAATGAACTTTACACTAACAATCCTCAGGAAACATACATTCAAAGGAATGAATCCAAAAACTCAAAATGTAGGCAAAAAAGCAGCCCATGGACTCAATACTGCTATTTACCTCACACTCATGCACAACACTCAAATCGAGTCTGCAAAGAGAAAGCAGAAAATATGGAGTCCATTTCAAAACTGAGACAAGTGTAAACCAGAGTAATATTGCTACCAAATACCGCATTTCTAAAGCACTGAAAAATCAAGCACAGGTCAAAATACAGGAGTGGCCAAATAATCATCACATTTCAGGATTAATAAAAAGGAACTCCCTCCTGTGCAATACATGTATACAGGGGGAACAAAAACATCCATGGTGACTTTAGAAGAAATTAAACACATTAGGGATGTAAATACTCGTGAAGCAAGGACGACATCCAACATTAAACTGGCAAGTTTAGGAATAAAACAACCACCAGTCCCAGGTGATCCTCATTCACTGTTTAAAGAAGGATACAGAATTAGAATGGTGGCCAATCTGATTTCTGCAAAGCAATTTTTACCTTGCTCCAAACCCACCATTATTTCTCTGATTTAACTCCTTCAAACCTAGAGCTAACACCCACAACTTCTGCTGTGTCATTTTCTGTGAAAACTCTGCTGTGGATCTCAGGTCTCCTGGACAAACAAATTCATTGGCATACTCAGTGTCACAACCATGAAACACAGATTTAGCCCAGGATAAGGAACCATCTCACCTGGACTTCAGGAGGGGCTGGGTTACCCATTTCTTCAATCTCCGGCGTCCAAAGGAAGTTTTTGTATGATCCAAGACCCAGAGTAGGCTTCCTTTAATTTTCATGTCAGTCTAAAATAATGAAAACAGCTTAGTTATTTAGTTATTTTAGTAAACAGTTTTAATTACTTTTAACTGAGCAGTCAGTTTTGCAGTGGAAGGATCTCGACATTACTCAAAACGTTGTGTTTAGGCTTTAAGATATGGTAACTGTACATTCATGAACAACCTCATTCACCAACAATGCCTTACATCGAGTACCTCCAGGAGTCGTAAGGTATTTAAGGATGTTTTTCCTTTTCCTAGACAATGGTATTTAGAAAATGACCAGAATGAATTAAACACTTAAAATAAGTCTGTGCATGAAGTTCTGAGCAGGAGCAGTAAAACAAACCCTACTGCAGCTGCTGAAGAAATGGAACTCGAGGAAAGTTTTTTGTTACTCAAAGCATAGCACAGTTCCTAACTCATACTGAAAGCTAGTACAGACTAACTTCTTTTATGCTTCTGAAAATGTTATCTTCCTTCAGTCTGATCCCATTTAAAATACTTTAAGACTTATGGGTCAGATTTGCAAAGCTGATGAACTTCACTGGGTAAAATATGTCAAACAGCTGTGAAAATCTCAGCATTTATTAAAAAAACCTTACATTTGTCCTTACCTGATTCTGTAAAATTTCAAGATTTTTCATTGTTGTCCCATTAATTGTCATGTATTCAGTTTCACTGGACAACCGTTTGAAATTGCTGGGAAGAGGAATTTCAGATGTTATACCTTAAATTTAGGCACAGGCGAAACACTGAAACACTCTCACGTTTCTCACATTAGAGAATTCCACAGTTACGTGAATAAATTTTAAAAAGTCATGTAAGAAATTACAATCGATTCAATTAAATAAAAGAACTGAACACTAGTAACTTCTTTAACTTCCTGCTTGAGAAAACAGAATTTCAGACTCACTTCCCTGTTTGCTACAATGAATCTGACAAAGCTCAGAACAAAATCCAGCCCTCTGGTTATCTAACCCTTTTCCACTAAATGGTTACTTTGTTCAGTTTACAATTTAGCAAGGATTAGACTAACAATTCGTACTTTGGCAGTGGAACACACTTTTAACACAAATCATAACATCATATTAAAATACATATTCATATTTTTTATTACTACTGCAAATTTAAACAGGCTGCAAGTGCAATTATGTAGGAAAACAGAAATAGGGGAGATTAAAACTACTTGATTTTGTTTTAATATGAAATAACCACAACCAAACTTACCTGACTTTTCGATATTCCTTAACAGAACTGGATGAGACCAACCCAAAGTGTTACTTTATTTAATCAAATAATGGTATTAAGTGTGCAATCATATTAGATAATGAAAATCATTTCAGTGTCAGATACACACATAGTAGTCAGGACCGTGAAGTGCAATATCCTCACTAAATGCTCCTGATGAATCAAGTCATGATTGTCTGAATGATTGTCAGAGTTAATCACCCTGCTGCTGCCCTTTGCACAGAACCTAGGACACTCTTTGCTGTCTTGGACTATGGAGAACCACTTGTTGGGCAAGTTTTAAAAAACTGTTTTCTTGACTTTTCACAGAGTTTTTTGCAGTGCATGGAATTTTCAACCCTCTGGAAAAGTACTTGAATTCTCAACCTTTTCTGTTAGGCACACACAGCTGCATTGCTGCTACACTAAAAGCAACAACAGCACCAAAACTTTCAGAAACATGAAATATTCAAAGACTAATCTTATATATTTATGTTGTATGCAGGCACTTGGGCCTGCTACCAATTTTTTCCCTAAATAATGGGTCAAATTAAAAGTATTTTCCACAGAATTGTAAAAAAAAGCAGATTCCACTGAGGGCCCTCAAGAAGTTTAATGGCAGCTTGGAAGTACAGCTGACTCAGAACTGTACCCATAGTAATAATCATTCTGCTTTGTGTGCTATTTCAGAAACCAACAAAGTCGACCAGCAAAAGAAAACACTGGAGGCAAAACCAGCAACACTTTCCAAATTACACAATATTGTAAGCAAGAAAACAATACTTCCTTTATTATCTTCAGTCACAACTGCTGATGCTGGCAAAAATTAATTAGGAATGATTTCTGCTTGGCTTCCACTCCCTGCACGAAGTAACAAATCCCATCTGGAGCTCCAAAAGCACCTTTCTGCACCCAGGACCGACTGCAGTTTCCCTGTTTGCCACTGCTCGAGCCTCTGGTCTCTTAAACCCAGCTGGGTGAGAACCAAGCCCTCCCAGCCCCTCTCAAAAGCCAAAGGATGCTCCTGGCTCTTCCTGTCCATCAGAGTTTCAGGACTGTGGATTTTACTGGCTCTGGTGCTCCCCAACCTCTCCTGGCTTTAGAGGACCTAGCACAGGACACACTCTGCTCACAGCAGGGCTGCTCAGGAGTGTCTGAAGACAACTCACCCTGTTCCACTGCTCAGGGGATCTACTCCTCTTCCACAGTATATTTAGAGTCCTTTCAGATCAGACAAGCTGAAGTTGTTTTCACAGCATAAATTATGTGTGTCTCGCATTACCCATGTGTTTTCTTTATCTGAGTTACTTCACCCTGCTATTAATCTTGGTAATTGAGAGTTTAGAGTATATGAGTAACAGCCAAGATCAACTGCAGGATATGCCCAACCAACAATTCCACATGTCACAGCACGGAACACGTTTTGCTTCCACCCACTCATCTTCCTTCAGCCTGAGATCAGAACTTGATAAAAATGTGAAAAAAACCCCCATATTCTTTATAAGGTATTTAGAGACCAAATGGCAGAAGAAGGTTGTAAGTAACTATTAAGCCAGGGCTGGTTTTCCAGCAAAGTTCTCAGCACGATGCTTGTGGGAAATGCTAATGTGCTGCTATCGGCCCTCTCCTGCAGTGCTGAAAATGACCTTTCAGAAATCATTCTGACAGGATCACAAGGCCACAACTCCTCCTGTAGGTGACACTGTGACCCCACTTTCAAAGAACAGACGCACAACAGCCTCAAGTACTCCAACAGCACAAAACCCAAGTAATGGAAACAGCTGGCAAGTCCATAACAGAGGAGCGAGGCAAGGCAGGGTCATGTCAGCTCTGGCCTCAGAGAAAGGGAAAGAGTAAACAAACACAAGCTCCCAGGAAGCCTTAGGAATCTTACAGAGAATACTCATGAGAAGGAAGTTCCTTCTCCTAAAATTGCATTTTCAGGGTAGGACCACAGGATGATGAGTATGGAAAGGTTACTGCTCCGCTTCAGGACAGCAAAGCACATCCTCATCTCCAGTATGTGTTACTGGAGAGACTGCATCAGCTTTGTCTTTTCTACAGTACTTACAGGGCTTTATAAAAAAGAGTGAGAGCAACTTTCTACACAGGCAGTCAGGACAAGGGGCAACAGCTTTAAGCTAAGGCAGGAGAGATTTCATTTTATGAAGGAATTGTTCCCTGGGAAGGTGGGGAGGCTGGGGCTCGCAGCAGCCTGGGGCAGTGGGAGGTGTCCCTGCCCAGGGATGGGCTTTAAGTCCCTTCTCACCCAAACCAATCTGGCATTCTGTGATTTTGCCACCCGAGAAGTTTGTGGTGAAAGGTGGTTTTCATGCTGTGTTCATTATTTTCTCCACAGGAGATAATATTGTCTTGGGGCGACTATGATGTATCCCACATCACCTACTCTATGCCCAGAAAACGAATCTTGTGCCTTTCTGTGCCTTTAAACTGAGCCCGGGAGGGGAGAGAAAGAAGAAAAGCAGCCAGAGGAACTTTTTCAAAGCAGTTCTGTGCTCCAAGGTCACTACTCCTCTGCTCCTCTGCGTGCTTCTGCGGCAGCAAGGGTGGAGGAAGCATCCTTTTCCTTTCAGCCAGCTTTTGGCTCTGTTTTCTCCAGAGAGAGGCAGAGAGTCTTCTTTTTCTTTCTGGGACTTCAGTTTTTCACTTTTCTCTTCTGGAACTGCTGGGCAACACCAAAACATGCCCAGGAGCCCTCACATCTCCAGCCTGGAGGGGAGCCCCCATACCGACCCAGCTGCAAAGAGGAGAGAGAGAAAGGCACCACACCCACAGAAGGACTCTAAAATCTTACAGGTTTCTCTCCACAGTGAGAGATTTTATTATTTAGCATTATTATTATTTTCCTGAGTGTTTGTTAAGTAAATAGCTTTGTTTCTTCTTCACTTTCCTCTGAGGAAATATTTCTTTTCCTGAACCTGGTGGGGGAGGGGTGACTACAACTGCTTTCTATCAGAGGATCTTTTCCTTTGAGTTTTGTCTCAAACTGGGACAAATATATATAATTTCATACTCGGTACCTCAGCCTAAGTGAATGCATTTTTCAACTACTTTAATTGTCCAGGTCTCAAACGTTTCTGAGTCCAGCTGTGAGACACCCTGAAAGCAGCAGATTTTCTGTGCCCAGTTACCTTTTACAGACCTCTAGAGTTGGTGTCTTTGAGATCCCCAGGGCTGAATAAACCACAGAATGAACTTACACCGACAAGAAATGCAGAAATCCCTAAAAGCTTTAAAAAACGAAAACAAATCTCTCCACTTTTCAGAAGCATTAGTTTTCTTTAAGTTTTCTTTAGGTTTCATACCAAAGACATTTACCACAATCTGTGCACCAAAGGATGTCAAGCCCAGACTTAGTTTTGTATTTAATTAACTAAGTTTAAAGTGATTATTGAGTATTTCCACAGGGCTAGAACTTCTGATCTGAATCCCTTTTTCTTTTGTGTATTATTTCCTGCATTTCTTGAAGTTCATCCATCTACAAAGTCTCTCTCTTCCATATCCAACATGCTGGAAAGCACAGACGTAAAACTGAAATACACCAAGACACATTTCCTCAGCAACTGCTATGAAAATGATGATTTCTTCAACAAAACTGGGTACTCACATGTACTTGAAAACTTCTCCTAGATGGGTACCACTTCTTGACAAAAGCATTTAATAAAGGTCTCTCCATATGTAAAGGTATTAGAACACACTGATTCACAAAAACTTGTGCCAATTAAATCTATTTTTACTTACTGCTGGAACTCTAAAGCAGCCTAGCCACACCTTGGGGTCCTGCTGTGGTAGAAATCTTTATTTCTGTGTAATATTTTGCTTTTTTTAGGATCGTAAAAGTAGATTTAAAAGCTTCATCTAAATATTAGAGCAAAACCTGCTCCCCCCCCGCCACCAATGAGAATTCCTTGACTTATATGATATTTCATTACTCTCCCTACTAAACTCAAATGGAATTCTTTTTTCAGCTGGGACAAGTGTTTGTCCAAAGAAGGTACAGAGATGTCACGAATTTTTCTGTCATTCCTCCTATCAACCAGGTCGTCTTTATGCAGGCCTGTGACACATTAACACACTGAAAACTAGATCACAGCTCCAACTTCATGCTCTCTGACTCATCTGTGTATGCTCACTGACCTGAATTCTTCTAGGAATTTTAAGTTACTTTACACTGTAATGGAAGTTATCTCTCTATCTTCTGTTTCCTAATTCGGGAGATTCATGAGCCTGACATAATTTGCTTAAAAGTATTTAACTTTGCAGTATTTAGATAGCATTTCAGTGGCATTAGGAAAAATACTGAAGCTGAGTTTGCCTCAATATTTGGCACACTTTGTTGATCCCCATGACACAATACAAACAGTAAGTGGAACTCAATACTGGGTACTCAGAGCGTAAGGCTTTAGAAATAAACACAGCAGGATCCAAGCTCCTGACCACAAGTTATCTCAAAAAATGTTATTTTATTTCTTCACAGAACATCACCAAGATATTAAGTATTTCTTTGCCTTTTTACTCAGATGCTCATACATTCCCCAGAAATCTATTACATTAACTCTGAGCAGGCAAATGTCAATGCTAAGATTTAGTGCTTTTCCTTCCCAGTCTATAATGTACTTGATTTTAGGGTGCAGCTGTTACAGATGTGACTGACTGCTGCCTCATAAGCATCCATATAATTATATTTGTCCTCTGCTACTGAATTACTTTGACATAAAAGATGGATTTCACATTTTCTCCATCTGAAAGAACATCCACCTCCCTTGTGATTGCACGTAGGGCACTGTGACAGCAGTAACCTGTGAGCTGACCACGAAAAGGCATTTCCTTGGAATTCATTTTCTTCCTCAGAAACTCTACAAGATTTTTCCATCTATGCCAGCATATCAAAAAAAATTATTACAAAAAAAAGGAAGGCAGTCAAAGGAGATAATCAGGCACATGACAGTGCTGAAGCACCACAGATCAGCACACCCCTCGATGGATCAGCAGGGGATGCCACAGGAATTCTTTCCTCATTAGCTCTACAAGCACATCAAACCTTTTGTTAACATTTACATACAACTTGGAGAGAAGGGCGACCTAAGGAAAAAAATCCATCCCAAAATTCAGAACAAATGTATAATGCCCAAATATTTTAGCGGACACCAGAAAAAGTGTTTAAAAAAGTTTTTTAAGCTGGCATCAGCAATTGATTTTTTAAATGCAACTGGTAATCTAACCTGACAGTGTAGGGAGTCCTTCAAAATTAGGCTTCAAACTCTCAGAATCCTATGTGAATGATCTTCAAATGACATGACATAGCTCTAGGTTTCCAGTCTGCAGCCAGACTGACTTTATTAAATCCTGCCTGCTTATGGGACAGAGGAATACTGAGACAACTGGGAGAATATTTCCCAGAGGATCCACGACAGATAAAGCTGTTTTATATAATAAGCCTCAATGACACTTTCAAAACTAAGCCAGGGAGGACAGCAATGTTTTATACTTGTGCAGGACAGGATAAGAGAAGCTTTAGCAGAGACATCTTTCCATTTTCACTGGATTCCACCTGCATAATCCTGTCACAAATCTTGAGTACTCATCTGAGCATATCTAATAAACCCAAGTGTTGGGATTACTTAAGAGGTGACAACATTACATCTGTGTCTGTGTGGTTTTGCAGTAACTTTGCACAAATGGTGGTGGTCTAGCAGCAGCTTTTATCGTGATCCTTCTCCCCACTCCTACTTACCAGAGTGCCCAGCCAAGGGATTTTCCAGAAAGCCAGGATGCATTAAACGCCTGTTTTCTCTAAAACTGATAACTAGATTCAACAGCTCAAGCAGACTTGCTCAGTACTGCCTGCACATTACAATACACTCGAGTTCATACCTGCCTCCAGAGCTATAGAAAGAAAACATTATTTACACACTGCTGGCAAACTGCAACATCATCTGCAAAGCTCAGTTGCAACAGCAATTTTTTTTTTTTTAAAGCTGCCCCAAAAAGCCCTACATTTTGGTTACACAGTGAAACTGAGGTTGAGATGTGACAGCTGATACAAACAAACTTTAAAATTTTCTCCCTGGCATTTTGCAGTTCTTGCACCTTGTTTGTTCTCAGTAACACTTGGCAGCAGTACATGCTCATTCACATCACTGACAGACATGTCTACACAAACATACTTCACAAAGATTTTCATGAAACACCACTCAAAGAAACCACTTGATTCTTTCAGTTCTGATTAGGAAATCAAATGTAAGGTGTAATTTCTACAAAGACTATGTTTATCACTAGCGGGTTTTTCATTAGAATCAGGGACGCTGTCTGCTAAAACCTGTAAGAAGTGGTGCTTTGAATTGAAGTTTATATAAGGCAACTTACCTTGGATTGTAAAGCATCTTTTCCAAATTAAATTCTTTGAGATATGCAATTACTGCTGCCAGTGAGCAAATAACAGGCTTATCCAAGCTTAGTATTATGGATAGTTTTTGAGGACCTAAAAAAAATAATTTTTCTTGTTAAATGTTTATTTTCTGGTTAATTCACTGTCTACTACTAATGTATTGTAAAAAAAGCATAATCTGCTTTTCAATTTATTCTAACAGAAATCTGTAATGTACAGTCTTTTATGAGATCTACAAATCAACACAGAGCAAGGCTCCAAAATAACACTTGTGGTTCCAAATAATGCAGAACATTGCAATAGTGTAAACCCATTATGAAACAGAAAACATTTGACTCCATGGGTTTTTCTCCATAAAAAATGACTAACTGTTGGCATAACTAACTTCTAAATACACAAACTAAGAATGGAACTCTGACATCTCCATTTGAGTGCACAGTGCTCTGCTACAGTGCCTGTTCAGCTGCAACAACAGCAACACTCACTCCACAGTACCACAAACTGGTATTCTAAAAACCCATGTAGTTTAGGAGTTTTTGGGGGTGTTTTAAGCACTGTTCTCCTGTTCTCAGATAACACATACAAGAACTCTGGCACTTAGTAACAAGAATGTTACTTTTATCTTCAAAGAGGGAAAGAAGGAGGATGCAGGAAACTTCCAGCCAGTCACCCCCACCCCCGGGAAGGTGAAGGGACAGGTGGCTCTGGAGGTTGTCACCCAGCAAGGAGAAGGAAGGGTCATCAGGAGTGGCCAGCAGGGATTCACCAAGGGTGAATGAATCACTCTCATGATTGAGAGAGCTGGGGAGAGAGGAAATTAATGATGTTCAACAAGGGCAAGGTCAGGTCCTGCACCAGGGGAGCAATAACCCCAAGTACCAGAACAGATTGGGAATGACCAAGACACCAGCTCTGTGGAGAAGGACATTAGAGTACTGGGGGATGACAAGTTGACCATGAGCTGACAGAGTGTTGTGGGGGCCACAAGGGCCAGTGGGATCCTGGAGTGCATCAGGAAGAGTATGGCCAACAGGTCAGGGAGGGAATCCTGCTCCTCCTGCCCAGCCAGGTGAGGCCACATCTGGAATGCTGTGTTCAGTTCTGGGCTCTACAGTTCAAGAAAGACAATGAGGTGCTAGAGGGTCCAGCAGAGGCCATAAAAATTATAAGAGGCTGGAGCATCTCTGCGGTGAGCAGAGGCTGTGGGAGCTGGGCCTGGCCAGGCTGGAGAAGGAAGGCTGAGAGGGGATCCCAGCAATGCCTACAAACACCTCCCAGGGCTGCCAGAGGATGGTGCCAGGCTCTGCTCAGCGCTGCCAGGGACAGCATGGGGAGCAGTGGCCATCAAATAAAGCCCAGGCAGTGCCAGCCCAGCAGGAGGAAGAACTTGTGTCCGTGCAGGGGCAGAGCCCTGGAACAGCTGCCCAGGGAGGGCCTGGAGTGTCCCTGTGTGGAGCCATGCCAAGGCCAGCTGGACACGTTCCTGTGTCCCTGCTCCAGGGGACCCTGCCTGGGCAGGGGCTGGGGCAGCTCCAGAGATCTCCTTCAGCCCTGGATATCCTGGGATTCTGTGAACTTGAGAAACATTTCAGATGTTGAGTAATCCCCCTCAGGTGCTATGTATGTTTAAACTTAACTCTGCCTAAACACACACCTTCACACTAGGAAAAAAGTAACAGTGGCCCTGTATTTCTTTATATTTAAACAGTGTTCATTTCCCTCCAAGCTCAAAATAAGATCCCACTGTGCAGAAAATTAAGAAAAGGTGGCCAAAAGCCTGCACAGTGTACAGGCTAATAGGATGCATGCTTCAAAGATACTTGGAATAAAATACCTGTAATGTCAAGCACTTCTTTTGCATAAAAATCTGAATGACATACCTGTAGTACCAGGTACTTCTTTTGCATAGAAGTCAGTAACCCTCTGGAAAGCATGGCTGTACTCAAAATTGAGGTTTTCCATCCTTTCTATCCTAATTCTGTCATCCTGCAACCTGCAAAGAATAAATATTTGACTTCCAGTTTTTTACTCTCCATGAAGAACACTGAAGGAGGTTGCAAAGGTGCACTTTCTTTTGTCTTTGCTTTGGTAAGAGTTGAATGGCTTAAGAATGAAGAGCTATTAAAGTGGGTTGAGAACATTTCCAAGTGTGGTGTGGTTTTTTAAGTGTTCCTTTCAACCTCTGTAAAAGTGCAGTTAAAGCAAACTGAACAGCAGCAAGCACACCCAAAAGAGACTGCAAGAGGTGGTCTGGCCTACCTGCAAGGTAGATACAAACATGCCTTCACCAACCATAACAAGTACTTGCCTTACCACTTCTTAAAGACTTCTGATGATCAAACACTTAGGTTATTCTCCTATGCTATCTGTTACCACATTTAATTAGCCTTTGTCTGGGAAGAACTTTGTTCCACACTGCAGAACTGAAGGGCTGGATTTCTTACAGTGTTTGTGCAGCCTGGGCAGCCAAGGGTGTTATTACTGATAATCCACTCCTGCCCACATATCAGCAGTTCCTCCCAGTTTAACTGCACCAACAAACGCAGAAAACTGTACAAAATGCAGTATTGCTACACTGCTGTTTTTCCCAACTGGTTGCCAAAATTAAGACTGGATGCTGCTGTATCACTGCAATTTACACAGCTGTTAATAAGCAGTAAGTAGATATGCTGGTTAAAGAACAAGAAGAACACACAGTGCCCCTGCCACCCTGGAGCACAGTTACACAGCTACAGAATGAAGCAGGGCCCAGGAGAAAGCTCCAGGAAAAAGACACACACAAAACCTACTCAGCTTCAGAGTTCTCACTCACATAACCCCTGGGATGTGAATGAACCAAGTGCTTTGAGAGGATTGGAATTACACCAGGGAGAGGGATTGTGTAGGTATACGGCATGGAAGTTAATCAGTGCCTTTTTTGCAGGGCTCTTCAACCTCACATGAAAAAACAGACATACAGATCTTCCGCGGTACATTCGCCATACTCCCATCTGAAAGGATCAATACATCTCTGCGACCCAGCTCCTAAAAATGGGAGTTAATTTCCACAACACATGTCCAGCTAACCAGGACAGGCTTGGTGATCCTTTCCCTGCCTTCCTTTAAACTGACTGATCCAGTTAGGTTTTCAGTCCCCTCTCCCCAGTCTTCTCCAACAGCAAACATTCTTCAAGCAAAGGAAAATACCAACCCCAATCAGCTGCTTTCTTCATTGCCTTTTTCCACTTGCTCCAATCCTCACCAATCACATGCTCTAGCACAGTTTAGCCCTTGTGCTGCATTAGCATGTGTTCCACGGCAGCCTTGTGCACAAACATCCCTTCAGCACTGCGCTGCTCAGGAGCTGAGCTGTGACCTGGAGGTCAGCAGAGCACAACCCTGGGAGTCAGCCTTACAACACAGAAGGGCCTTTCTGCTGGCCATGTGAGAGTAGGGACTTAGGGAAATGTTTTTTAACAAAGATTTTATTTCTCATTTCTACCTCTTTATGTTTTCATAACAATGACTACAGAAAAGCAAGGCTTAACAAGGTCTGCAGAGCTAATTTCTAGAACGAAAATCAAAAAGGAAGACTTCAGGATGCATTTCACTGGATGGTTCATGACACACCTGTTTGTTTTCCAAAGTTTAAAAATTAATTGGTGTCATTTTCTTTAATGCATTTGTGATTTTCTTCCCTTTTATAACCAAATTTATCCAACTCCGTAGCAGGCAGCTGGAATATGATTGCTACAACCAATATAGCTTGAGTGACTTCTGACACTACTTTTGTTTGTCAGCTCTATGAACGGGTAACATTTAAAATTATTCAGTAATTTAAAATTATTAACTCAGTGATCTGCAAAGTTCTTCAAATATTTTAGTATTTGTATTCTATATATGGCAACATCAAATATATATATGACATTCTGTCTATCTGAGAGTACACACCTGATATTCTAGGTAAAGTAAAAAAAATGGAAAGTTACAGATTCATTGCGTGGAAAAAAACAAATTTTTATCAAGATGTATGAAAACAAAGTTTGCTGCAGAAGGTTTTCATGCGTGTCTTTTGTGCAGCAAGATGATCACCCAAAGGGCATTTTCCTGATTACAGGCAGGATGATATGTCAATGCTGACTTTCTCTCTCCAGCCACCAATGCCTATTTAAATCAGAAGTCAATTTGCCATCAACTTCTGTAAACATCACTCTTGTCAGAGCCCCTAAATGAGCTGCAGTTCCACTCGTGCTGTGTTTCCCTGATACCCTTCCCAGCTCCCTGAAAACAAGCCATGCTCTCGGTCCCTGCCATGACAGGGCTCCTCAGAGACCAACTCAGCCTCCAGGGCTCCCTCAGCTCCCCTGCCCAGCCCTTCTGCACGCCCTGAGCTGGACGCTGAGTGACCAGGGAGCTCGGAGGGACACAAATGAACTCACAGTGCCCCTCACCCCTGCTCCCCCCACACGCTGGGGCTGGATGCAGAGCTCTCTCCTCACAAGATGAGCACCAAAGCTGCTCCAAGAGATGATCATCACCTACAGCCAAGGATCTGAAACCCATGTGTCCACAGACAGACCCATAAAGGATGGGATCCTAAACACACACAGTCACACACACACTGCAATAATGTCAGCATGTAACGTGTGCATCCTAACCTATGCTGTTCTATGATTCTGTTACTAGAGGGACTAATTTATCTGTCACCCTGCTGGCAAAGTGAAAAAGGACCAACACTGCTGGGTTTAATTCCTCTATTTATCTGACAATCCAATGCATCCACTTAAAATTCATTGCTTAGCAAGTGCTGTAGGAAAAATAAATAAAAGAGATCTCTCAGTTTGGCTGGGAAAGTCTCTTAAGAAAAACATTTATTAAAAAGGCTAGAAGATAAAAGAAAACAACATAAATAAAACTAATTTACAGAAACTGACTCAAGATATCTAAAAAAGAATAAAATTATTTATTAAGATTGAGCTTACTTTAAGCATGAGAGCTAACTGCAGTTTGCAGAATAAAGCAGGACTCACTTCACTGCTGCTCTACAATTCACAATAAACTGGCATAATGTGAATAAAGACTTACTGACAAATAGACACATCAGAACAGAGTTTTCGTAAAGCTCAGAAATTCCTCCTAAGGAAAGCAAGTAACTGCACAATTTTACCTTTCAACTACTATCCTGCCTTGCCCATTCTGCTTTTGGGCATTCAAATGCAGGGGTGCACAGACCAAAATTTCACTGTCCCAGCCCTGTATCACAACATGAGGACATCAATGATGCAGAATGTGGGAAGGTGTCTTCTCCGGAAATTTAGCACAAAATTTTTACTTCTGATGCTAAGCACAGATTTGTTAAGCACAAATAATTTATTTAATTTTTCCTATACACTTTATTCAAACTGATCTTTTCTCTGCATTTCTCATAGTTTATTCTGCTGGGATGACCAGTCTGTCACTGCAGGGAAACAATGCCAGCACTGCCCAGCAGGGCGAGGCAGCCTCAATGCATTAGTCCTTTCAGAAATCCAAGCACATTGTGTCACCTCCCACAATTAATATGCTTGGTAGGAATTGCATTTCCTTTATTTCTCATCACTGTGTTACCTCTGTTAGCCAGGCACGCCCAGCTCGAGGGGCTCAGGTCTGAATGTCTCTCTGGAAATGGAGAACAACCACCCTGACTTTCTTGGGGAATCCTGGCATGGAGCTCCAACAGCTTCTCTGGCAAAGCCTCAAGGACATTTCCAAGCAGTTGTTCTTCTGGCACCAAGCACACACATTTTTAGAAGCACAGCTTTTTCTCCTGTCAGAGTCAAGTACTTCCCCACACTTGCTCTGAGCAGCCTTCAGATGCCAGAGATGGAGACTGGTGTTGCAAGAAAAGAGCAGCACAGTCACCTTCTCTGAATCTCTGATACACTGCTGTCTATGAACACCAAAAAAAATCACCACACGGATGCTATGAGTATGTTATATAGGACACATCACCCCACAGGACCTCCAGCTTCCAAACTGCCCCAACCCAAACCCTTCCTGAATGCCAGAAGCTGCTGAGAAGGCCAGAAGCAACCCTGACACTCTTTAATATACATATACACATATACATGTATCTACTTACTCACATCAACACGTATCTTACATACAGACATACACGCAGAGAGAAAAACTTGAGGAAAACTCCCTGCTTGCCATTTTCCATCCAAACTACCAACATTTCTCAACACATTTCCTGATTTTCTCAGGAAGAGCTACATGTGAAAAGAACTCCAACCACACTGACAAGCCTGGAGCCTGGAACCAAGGAATTTGAAGGAAACATTATTTTAGCTTTAGGAACTCAGGGGCAGGAGCTG
The DNA here is from genome assembly GCA_013396875.1 of Vireo altiloquus. NCBI lineage: Eukaryota > Metazoa > Chordata > Aves > Passeriformes > Vireonidae > Vireo > Vireo altiloquus. Next base: position 425,341 of record VZRF01006382.1, read on the forward strand.
CCAAAGAAAGGGAGTAAGCAGGTTACGAGAAAAGCAAAGGGCAAAGGGCTGTGCAGGCTCTGTGTGACACTGCACCCCTTCTGTGAGGGCAGAATTAGGCAGCACAGGACAAAACACAAGCACAGTTGTACTGCAGCAGCTTCTGCAGCCACAAATAGACACAAATCTTCCCTCAGGCTCCTTCCATCTGCCTGTCTGAGGAAGGCGATGAGACACACTGCAGTCATGTCTTGGAAAGTAGAAAAGATCAAGAACCGCTAGGAAACTATTTATTAGCACCTAGGAAAAGCCAGGATGAGCAACAGTCGACACTGAAAAAAGGCACTCCCACCACATCAATTTAATTTCCCTCAAGTGCAGAGGATGGATTCTGTGGACAGAGAAGACGCAGATCCTGTACCTGCTTGATCTCAGGGAGGTTATTTCACAGAGTTTGGCACAGCATGACTCACAGGGAAGTGCTCTTACAGAACAGGACCCCACAGGCTGGAGAGCAGCACTCAGGGGCTCCCTGTGGAAATGAGGTGAGTGTTCTGCACAGCTCCATCAGCTCAGCACTGCCCCGGGAGCACTCACAGAGGCAGTGCCAGAGAGGAAACTCCAGCCCACTCAAAAGAGCTGTGAGGCTGAGGCGGCTGCAAACAATGTTAGAAAACCTGACTCAAAGTGAGGCAGAGAAATTACCTAAAAAGTACCCATTTTCTCCATTGTGTACGGCTGTGAGCAAGCACACGGAGGGACAAGCAAAGCCCTAACCTCTAATGCAGAAGTTGTGTCCATTCAATATCCCAGGTATGTAGGGTGTGCTGCAAAGTGACAGCACAGAGCAGCTCCTGTGCAGTGACCAGCACTGCTCAGAGGACACTGCAGGGCCTTGTGCAGGCTCAGCTCACACAGCTCCTCAGAGCCAGCACGGGGTCTCACCCACACCTCAGCACTAATGACCTTCCCCTGTGCTTTGCAGGAGCTGTACAGAACACGGTGCTGGGAGGATGCAGCTCACACCGGTCTGGTCTCATCAGGAGCCTGGACCAAGCTGCTCTGTGATGGTCCCACTGCTCCCCTCCACCTGCACCTGACAGAGGTGTGCTACAGACAGCCTGGTAAGCGAGCTCCTCAAGTCTGTCCCCAAATTCAGCAGTTCCTCCATTCAGGATTATGCCAAACAGCAAAAACCTCTCTTCTTGTACAGCTTCAAACAAACTAAACAAAACAAAACAAAACAAACAAAAAAAAACCCTAAACCAAATCAAAAACAAACCAAACCAACAACAGAAAAAATCAAACGGCAACAAAAACCAACCAACCGACTACAAACAAACAAACAAAGGCAACAAGAACACCACAAAACAAAACACAGGAAAACCTAATATCTGCCATACTACACTGACACTGATGGAATAATGCTCTTTCTATTACAGTCCACCACGGAAAGATAGCTGTTTCTTAATCAAAGTGGGAGTGAGGAGGGAGTGAAGACACAGAGCCAATCATTTGCTCATGACATCTTGGGATTATCCTTAAGGGTAAATGCAAGTATTTCTACATATCTCCATCTATACAACAAAGATAACCAATGCACTGGCGACAAATGAAACTCCACATTTATGCTGTGTATCATAAAATCAGGCATGGAAGGCTCCTCCCAGCTCTCTTTCTTGTACCTCGCTGACGGGCCATGAAACATGAGCCCTACACTGTGCTTTTGGGATCGTTTTCAAATTCCAAGCCACCCTCTCCCCCTTTCTGTCCTCAAGGATGGAGCACTTCATATGCCTGTTCCCCAAGTTTCTGCCAAGTAGTAGATAAAATGTTAATTACCTATGTTCTTTCCCATCAGAGAGGGTCATTTCCTGTATTTTCTTTCAGTGTGCATCTTAAACGTCACACAACAATGTACAGCTGGACAAGTAAGCTTTATAAAAAGGGAACAATTACTCATTTAGTGCAACACTAGCTCTTACCATTGTGTCTGGTCTCAATCACTGTGCAGCTGCAGCTGTGTGCACGTCTCCATCACTGCACCTACTGACTGCCACAGCACCACTCTGATTCTCTATCCTTCTCATACCCACTGCTTCCTCTGCAAAGGCTGCAGAGCCTCCCTGGCCCTGCACCAGGCAATGGGAGCATTCTATGGCAGAAAGAATTCATGGTGAGAGAAAGAAAATACAACTTTTTGCTGGCTTAGCAAGGTTAAATCACTCAGCAACAGCCAAGCGAAAAGATGATGATGGTGACAGGACCAGAACAGTCACTAAGGGAAAACATGGGAGAAGGTTGTCATCAGAAAGTTTTAGGAGCACTGGCTTATTGTCTCAGGATTGCGTCACAGCCCTGCTCCAGCCCTCTCTATGGCCAGAACCTTTACCTCACTACTTGCAGTGGCTCAGCAAGAAGACTCAGCCCCCAGAGATTTTCACTGTCCAGCCCTGCTGCCTCCTGCACCTCCTGGTTTCCCTGTTCTCGTTGCTGAACACCTTGGCTGTGATGGTCAGCGAGGACCCCAGGGGCAGAGCAGAGCCAGAGAGAGCAGGACTCAGCAGGGTGAGCTCCTGAGGCACGAGCACTGTCCCTGCTGTGTCAAAGGTGCTGCAGGAGCCACAGCAGCACCACAGCAGCCCTGGGCTGGAGCAGCAGCCTGGGCTCCCAGCGCAGCGGGGACAGTGGCACAGCTCCCTGCTGGCACTGCCACACGCCAGGACACTGCCCACAGAAACATTCTGTACTCGACCATAAGACATGCAGCAGCCACTTAATACTATTTTTGGTTCTTTTGGAATTATCAAGCCTTTTAAAAGGCTTTTTACCAAAAGGGTTTTTCTAAGAGCAAGTCTACAACACCAGACAATAGGCTGGCAGACATAAAAGTTATGTATTACCCATTATATTACTCAAAAATATTACCACCTCACCTTGTAGCAATTAGGGAAAAAAAAAAAAAAAACTTTGAGGTGCTTCAAAAATATTACCAATAAATTAAAAAAAAAGAAGAGCATGACTAAAAAAAAACCAAAAAGTTCTGGACAGGCAGTGTAAAGGAAAAGATGACAGAATAGTCTTGAAACAATCAGTTTTGAAACTCTAATACAGAATGTGGACTATCACCTTGCTCTAAACAGCGTACTTCTACTGCCTGTTGAGAAACCCAGAGCTGCATCAGGGTATCACAGAGCCTCCCATAGTGAATGCACAGCTCTTCTCTCACAAGGACATGTGTTGTCTGGTCATACTTGTCCTCACTGACAGGAACACGAATCGTTCTCGTTTTCAACAGCAAAAACTTCAGAGTACAAAGCACTTTTCTCTGTCTCTCCTAAAATACTTCTGCAAAGGCTTCCCACCTACCAGATCTTGCAGTGAAGTCATAACCATTGTGCTTCTGTCAAATCACTGCCTACTGTCATCAACACTCACTACCACATCCTCTCTCTAGCATCAAGGTGATGGAGGAAACACTCAGTAGAAAACATCTTATTCAAAGACATGTCTTCTCTAGCACCAGAAGTAACAGTCTAAATTCAGCTTGAAGAAAGCCAAGCTCAATGCTTAACAACATTTCCCAACCATTCCAATTACCTCTCCTTCTCTTATGCTCTGTGTGTGAGCACAAAAATCTCCAAGGCTTTTTAATTTCAACAGATTTGAAATAGCAGTGCCCCTCAAAACTCTGGAAGTTATGTGGGTCACATATATATATGCAAAACAAACAGTGCTTTGTCCGAGAAGACAAAAGCGTTTCCTAGGTGAGGTTGTTCAATTAAAAATTAAAAGCAGATGGCTACAATGCAACATACTTCTGGAAAGAACCTTAATAAATTCAAGTTAATTACTTCTTCACAGGATTAAAAAAAGCCCCAAAACAAAAGCTGAATGCTGCAGAATGTACCAGCCACAGAAAATACACAATGGTCAGAAAGACACGGAGCTGCTGGACAGGATCCAGTGTAGGCCACAGAGGTGATCTGGGCTCTGGAGCATCTCTGTGGTGAGCAGAGGCTGTGGGAGCTGGGCCTGGCCAGGCTGGAGAAGGGAAGGCTGAGAGGGGATCCCAGCAATGCCTACAAACACCTCCCAGGGCTGCCAGAGGATGGCGCCAGGCTCTGCTCAGCGCTGCCAGGGACAGCATGGGGAGCAGTGGCCATCAAATAAAGCCCAGGCAGTGCCAGGCCAGCAGGAGGAAGAACTTGTGTCCGTGCAGGGGCAGAGCCCTGGAACAGCTGCCCAGGGAGGGCCTGGAGTGTCCCTGTCTGGAGCCATGCCAAGGCCAGCTGGACACGTTCCTGTGTCCCTGCTCCAGGGGACCCTGCCTGGGCAGGGCTGGGGCAGCTCCAGAGGGCCCTTCCAACCCCAAATATTCTGGGATTCTGTTCTAACAATCATTGCTGAAGTCGGAATCACGTTTGCCCAGGTAATTGGTAAAGGAATATTCTAGAAGCACAGACATCAACAGGGAAGTCACCATCAGCTTATGAAACATCATTTCCAATGATTATATAAGAAATAACTGAAATGGTGACAGACAGGGTCCATCCATGTCTCTGTTTAAAATCAGTCTGAGCTAACCTCCCACACTGCTACCACTACTCTACCTGCCAAGAACTGTCAGAAACTTAATTCCCATTTCTTAATCAGCATAAGAATTGCTGTGGAAATTTACAAGGAGCACTGAACATCCCATACAGACCTCACTGAGAAAGCACATTGCCTCTGCAAGCAGGAAGGCCACAGTTGGATTTTCTACCCATCACTGCACTGAACAATTTGAGTTCACAGCTCTCAGGAGGGGATCCAGATGCTGCTCAGACTCTTACACACCTTCCTTTGGACTGCAGAGGAGGAGGTCAGAGCATTGGGCAGTGGCTTCAGGAACATCAGGGCACCACCTGTGTGGGAGCCTGTGGGGTCCCATGGAGCTGTTCTTTGCCCAGGGAGCTCTCTCTTCTCAACCTCTCATGTCAGGAAAAACAATGAAGAAACTTCTCTGCTGCTTCAGGTTTGTTTGTTATACCTTATCAAAGGTTCAGGAACAGCCTCTCTGCTGCTGCCAGGTGCACAATGGCCGCAGAGGCTGGCTGCAGAGGAAAGTTCTATGTATTTTATTTTGTCTTTAAACCCAGTATCTATCCATTTTATTAATATGTCTCTTCAACACTAGATTCTTTCTACCAATCACTACATCACAGGATCTTAG
>VZRF01006382.1:430551-453413 GCA_013396875.1 Vireo altiloquus
ACCCTGAATTCTCCATGTTGTCCCCATATTAATATATAGGGCAAAACCTAAAACTACAAACCCATTTTCTGTGGTGCACTAAACAATAATCTCTTCATTTCTTTGGTGCTTTCTGCACACTGAGAAGTGGGAGCAGTTTTTTCCACAGACTTAGTTCATAGGCTAAGCCTTCTTGTGAAGCTTTAGGGATGAAATTCATCCCTAAAAGATCAGGGAAAGCTTTTTGGCTTTCCTGGGTTCCAACAACATGGAGTGCCCACTGCTTGGCTATCAGCTTCCTGTGAGAGAGGCTCAGAACCTTGCACAACAGACAGAGACACGGACAGCCGAGCTGCAGCAACGCCCTGGAGCTGGGCTGGAGCTCTGTCCTGGAGGGGCACAGAGTCCCCAGGGACGGGCTGGAGGAGGGAGAAAGGCAGGGAGCAGATGGCTGTACCCTGCACACACTGTCACACGGGGATGGAGGAGCTCTCTGCATGCCCTGTCTGCACTGCGGGCAGCAACGCTCCCAGCCAAACACACAAATACCACAGAAACCAAACTAAACAACTGAAAATAAAAACCCACCCCACTGAATCTCCTTGATAAATACTCAGGCATCGTGTAAGATTACAGACCAACCTGCTTAATCAAAAAATAAAATCAAAATTAGCCCATAATGCTTCAGTTTAATTTAAACATGTTAAGAATGTATACACATTACTGTGTTTTAAAACTATGCTGGTAGGCTATTACACATAGCACTCAGGCAGAAGACCTGAAATTGTTCTTTAACTCCTTGTTTATTCTAAGAAGTTATAATACAAAGGAAAAAAAAATCTGAAATATGTCTTCAGGATTTTGACAATTTTATTCAGATATTTTTGCACAAGACTTGATATTCTGAATTAATATCTTTGATGATTAACTACATTCAAAATAAGTACCTGGATCTATAACCACACCTGAATACCTGCTCTTCTGGGTGTTAGCCATCCTTTAAAAAGAATGTGGAAAGTACATTCACTCAGGCTGCAGAGGGAAATAAAAACAGCGTGGTGATTGCATTCCATTATTAAGGGGCTACAGCATATGTCAAAGGGACACACTAAGGAAACTGAATTTATTTGGCATGGAGTAAGTTAGGAGGGCATCTTCTACCACCCAGAGGGCATTCAGAAGAGCACAGAGCAGATTCTGGTGAGAGGTGCACGATGATGGGACAAAAGCAAGCAGCCACGGGTTGCATTCTCTTCCCCAAGACCAACCAAACACACAAACAGGTGACACAGGGCAGCTGGGAGCTTCCCTTCCTTGGGCATTTCCCAAAGTGGACACAGCTGCAAGACACCCAAGTTCCAGACAGCTCATCCAAGCCAATTTTTCCCAAGATTTGGAGACAAAAAAGGTATTATAAGGAACTGTGTAAGTCACCAGGTATGACATAAAGCAGCTGTAGATGAATGGCACAAGTGAGAACAGGAACAGTGGCTCCCAAGCAGGAGCTCCTGTGCCACAGAGAAGCAGTGAGCACACAGATTTAATGCGCTGCTAACAGCACTCCTGGAGAGCTCTGACAGGCCTGACGCTGGCCTGGCTGGTCCCAGAGCTGGGCTGGGCTCACACTGTGGGCGCTGCTTCCTCCTCCTCCCAGGAACTCACCGTCTGTGCTCTGAGCAGGGGATGCTCTTTGGAAAACTAAGGGATTTGCCATGCAGGAATTCCCTTAACATGTCTCCTGGCAGAGGACTTGCCACCTATGAGGTAAGAGATATGTTCCTTCCCTATCTGTGGGCAAACTTCATCTGCAACAGGAACAGCAGGACTTACCATTTAAGCCAAATTTCCAACCGTATTTTTCAGCTAAGACTGTGGCACAAAGTCTCTTTTTTTTTAGTTTCTGGCATGAGTAACTTGCTATTCACATTTCATTCTCCTCTCACACCACTGACAGAACCACTTGAACCAACTCCAGCTGAAAGGATGTGATAGATTATGTAACTACTCCATTTTTCCCTTTTTTCCCCTTGATTTAGAGGCTCAACATATGGGACACTAGCACATTCAAGTACCCTCTACATTACAGAAATAAAAATTTTTTAGCCACAACAGGATCTTCCTGACGTCAGCATCTGTAATTACAGACGTCATCAGAGACCATAAAAAACCCCAAGTATTAAACACCTCCATCATAAAAATCAAACCCACTGTTCTGAAGACATTTCAATAACCAACCCAAATTTGCCTTCACACATGCCCTGTACCTTGCAAAGCCCTTTTACACTTTTCCAGGAAAGATCCAGCTGTGTGATGCTCCAGTGCATTGGCCCTAATGACCTCACAAATGAGGCTGGAAAATTGTATTACCCCTGATTTTCTTCCAGAAATGTCTCTATCTGGGCTCTCCAGCTATGATTAAAATAAAAAGACTCCCAATTCCAAGCTCACAAAGACACCCGGTGAGACACTACCTGCCAATATAAACACAGTAGGCAAAGTTCTGCTCTAACCCCACTCCTTTATTCTTTGCTCTTACTGGAGTTATTCTCCTTCAATGCTGTCAAACCATGGCAGTACCTGGAACAAAACTTTTAAGCTGTGAGGAGGGAGCTGAATAAAACAATAAATCTGTGAGCAAGAAACTACTTAGGAAGTAATCTGAATGGAAGTAAAAGAAGAAAGAAAAGAGCAGGCACCTTTATTGTTGCAGGTGTTAACTTGGCAATTAATACTGCTTTCATTCTCCACTCAAAAACCATGGGAGGCTTCAGGGTTTCTGTAATGTGCATTAATGGCATGGTATTTTTAATAACTATACCTCAAACAGAAATGTGGCTCTCATACATCTAATAAAAAGAAAAGCTCTGTAAATGGCAGACAAATACTGAAACAAGGCTTCAAACCCTGAGAGCTCCGTGTCAATCGCCAGGAAGGCCAAGCTCTGGCTTCTGAAACGAGGAAGAAGCTGCTGAGTTTGGTCAGGATTTGCCTTGCATGATGAAAAGTGTGGTTTTGACACAAAACGTGGGTGGTTCTGTCCTCAGGAGCACAGAGGGTCCCCACAGCCACGGGGCTCTGCAGCTCCCCAGTACCTCACAGCCATTTCATTCCATCTCAAATCCCATTTCACAGGAATGAAATGTGGGACAGCTCCAGGAGCCCTCCTGGCACCTGGGGGGAACCATCCCCAAGCTGGGGAACAAACCCAGACCAAGCAGGGCACCAAGCACTCTCCCCATGCTGGAATATCTGCTCATCCCATGGGCCTGAACTCCCAGAGCACCACTAAAACCTCAATGCCCGAGCAGGACCTGGCATCAGGAACGTCCCATAAACAGCTCTGCATGGTTCGTCATGGTCTTAATAGAGACTGCTGGACAGAAAATAGAACACATCTGGCTGGCCAATTACACTTGTAATTAATGCCTCCTCTGATAAGATGATACAGATTTAAGAGTCCATTAAATGTGATGAATTGAACTTGTTAATTTTTCAACAAATAATTTCAGGCTTTCCTGTGACATGTACAAAGATGTTTAGACACAGTCTCGTCTCTAACAGATTAAATACAAATGGAGTGTTAACAATCATACCCTCTATATAAAATATTTTTTCTTATGCCACATTCCTGTAATTCAAGAGTGGGATGTTTTCACCAGAAACTGCCACTTAAGTTGATTTTCTGTTCTGTGAAAAGCTAATACAAGTGAACAGGCAAGGCAGTTCTTCCTCCCATGGGTTAATTTAGCATGTAACCTAACAGATGCTGTGCACTATGTATTCTTTCTTTCCAGGGATTTACCATTAACAGGGCAACTGCCAAAAGCTTCTTAAATTAATTTTCAAATGGAAAAAAAAAAACATTACAAGGAAGAAGATGAAGGCAGCATGGGCCAAATGGTATGCTTTTATGAAAAAAAAAAAATAAAAAGAACTCTAAATTGAAATTCCATTTATCTCATGTTTACACTTTGGGGGCTCACAATGGTTCAGCTCAAAAATGAATTTTAAGTATCACAAGGCTGCACATCTTCTCTGTAGAAGTGACCTGAAAACAGAGGTGGCAGTTTTGTGTTTGTTCTGCCTGAGGTTTTTTAAAAAAATCAAAAATTGAAGAAAAAAGTAGTATCATAATTCTACAGACAGTGGACACTTACTCAAACTTACTAGATATTATGACTCCAGACCTAAGGAAACTGAGTAATCAATCTTCTATTATTACCAACCAATTAAATCGTTACAATATTAGAGGGAGTAGAGGGATAAAGCTATTAAATGAAACTCAGGTTTTTTGTCACATAAAGGACTTTTGCTCACAAGACACACAGCCTTCTTTTTGTTCACTACCTGTGCTTTAAAACGCATGAAGTTGTTGGCATAATCTGTCTATCAAGGATGTTCCCAACAAAACAACAAAAGTCCCCTTCACCCAGCTTAAAATGAAGAGTACTGCTCCAGATTCTGCCCATGGCCAACGATAAGCCACAAGTACCTGAAAAGACATCCCTGTTAATACACATAAATTCCTTAAAATTTTGAAACCCTTCCTGTGAATGAGCTGCAGCAGAGGGACTTCAGCTCCCTGCTGAGGCCTCTCCCAACAGCCAGCTCCAAATGTACCACTCTCTACTCAGCCACACTCAAGACAAGTGCTCTTTCTTTAAAAAACAAGCAAACAAAAAGATTATGTTTAAAGAAAGAGGTTTCTTGGTGTTTGTGGGTTTCTATTTTCTGTTTTACTGGTTGCAGTTCTCTACGAAGTCACAAAAACTATTGCCATGATCATATAAAAAAGGGCTGTGGGAACACAGAGACAACTCCTTAACCCACCAGTAGCACTGCAAAGCTGCTGCTGAAACGCCATTCTGGGATTCCTTTCCTCAGTACATTAAAAATCAAATGTGTTACTTTCAATTAGTAACATTTGATAGCATGCTAATTATATACCACAGGATGATTAATTGATAGAGTGGGTAGTTCCCCTCTGCCATGGCTCACAGAATTACAACATGATGTTGAGTACTGAAGAGCAGATTCCACAATATGCATTCCAAAGTATAATTTTATTTAAATTAATTATGAGTGCATTTCATAGTTATGAAAGCATTTCTTTACTTAGGTGACCCAAGGGCGTTAGCATTCAGACTCTGCTGCAGGTCAATCTGTGGTCTGACCCCAGCTGGGTCCTAAAGTTGGGCCACATGTAGTTTGTCACACCCAGACTGCTTTGTCACACAGGTCTATCTTCACCTAGATTAACCCAAAGCAACAAGCCTAGAGTTAAATTTCAGAGACAAACCAAGCTGGGATTTTTCTCAAAGTTCAGGGGAATAACAAGTGCACTGTACTGGCAATATGCACAGAATGCTTTATGGTAAGGCCTAACTTCTCCACTTCCAAGATGCAAATGCATATGCTATCTTTTCAGACAATTAGAACAGCTTAACAAATCAATTAATACTCTAAGTAAGGATTTTTGACAGCTACACAACTGTTTCCATTAAATTAAAGGCTTTTACTCCCCCTCTTCCCAGATCACTTTCTCTCAAATGAATCCCTTTTTCTTTTGTTGTTTTTGTTTTGTTTTAGTATAGCAAATACAGCACTGCCCTGGGAATGGACTGGATGGATGGACTGTTCAGGAATCAGTTGGCTGCACACATCCAGCAGGCAGTGGTCAGAGGCTGAGTCCCAGTGGACATAAGTGACCACTGGTGTCCCTCAGGGGCCTGTGCTGGCACCAGTGTGGTTCAAACTCTGCATCAGTGACACAGACAGAGGCATCCAGGGTACCCAGCAGTTTGCAGGTGACACCAGGCAATCCCTGAGGGACAGGATGGCATCCAGAGAGGCCTGGACATCCCCAGGAGTGGCCCAAGGGAATTCCATGAGGGTTACCCAGGCCAGGGGCTGGTGCTGCCCCTGGGTCAGGGCAGCCCTGGGCTGGAGCCAGGCTTGGGATGAGCAGAGGGAGCAGCCCTGGGAGAAGCCCTGGAGGTGCTGTGGGGGAGAGCTGGGACCCCAAACCATCCCCTGTGCTGGGACCCCAAACCCTTCTGTACTGGGACCCCAAACCCTCCTGTGCTGTGCTGGGCTGAGCCCCAGCATGGGCAGCAGGGCAGGGAGGATTGTGCCCCTGTGCCCCCTCAGCTGAGCCCCACCTGCAGAGCTGCCCCAGCCCTGGGCCCAGCACAGGCAGCACCTGGAGCTGCTGGAGCCAGGCCAGGGGAGGCACCAGGATGGGCAGAGGGATGGAGCAGCTCTGCTGGGAGGAAAGGCTGCCAGAGCTGGCATTGCTCAGCCTGGAGAGGAGAAGCTCTGGGCTGACCTCACTGGGGCCTTTCAATACTTGAAAGGGACCCATAAGGAAGATGGGGACAGAGATTTTAGTGGGGACTGCTGAGACAGGGCAAGGGGTGATGCTTTTAAACTAAGAGGGTAGATTTAGACTGGATATAAGGAAGGGGTATTTTACCATGAGGCTGCCCAGGAGGAGGTGGATGCCCCATCCCTGGACACATTCAAGGTCAGGCCAGAGCCTGACCTACCACTTGGCCTACTTGAAGCAGGAGTTAGTCTAGGTGACCTATGAAAGTTCAACCTAAACTCTTCTATGATTATATGAACACCACCTTGCTCTTCACAGTGTTCTCCTGATTCTTCCTCAAGCCCTGACCAGACCTGTTCAGTAAAAAGGAAAATGCATAGCCACAAAAGACATGCAGTGAGATGGCATGTGGCTGTCCAGGAAAGTTATCCTTCCTTTTCAGACCCCTGCACTACCCAGGGCAGGTGCAAGATGAAGCAGGTTGGAGAGGTGTGACTTGTGCCCTCCCCAGGGTCCTACCGGCTGCTTCTGCCTCCACCCAAAGGTCCCCTCAGACACAACTCTGCAGAGGGGGCTGCAGGGGCAGGACAGTGCCAAGCTGTGAAGAATGCCTGCAATCTGGCTGGAAATGGGGACAAGAACACTAAAGACACATAAACAGAAGGGCAGAGATGGGAAGAAGTGGCAAAGACTCCAGAAAAGAATACCAGAGCGGTAGAACAACAGGCAGGAGGCATGGAGGGGAGAACAGTTATCTCCCACCTGACAGAAGCCAGCCAGACAGGCACAACATAAAACAGGAACAGACTCAAATATATTTGCTAGAAAATGTTTTTAAGTACATCCACCTCCCTCTGCAGAAAGTCTTTCACACAGACTGAAAGCAAGTATCATACACAGAATCTATTTGCATTAAAAAATACTGTGATTCTCAGTAATACAGAGTTAATTACTACTGCAGTGATTTTGAATTCTTCATTAAGAACCTAGAAAATATTCACATGACTTTTGAACACCTAACAATCACCTCTACTATTCCAAATACCCACAGGAGGAGTCCATGCCTAAAGCACACTCCTCACGAGTCTGATTTACCAAAAGCCTCTTACCTCTGCCATACATAGAAAAGGAGGTCTGTTGAAAGAGACATTGTCAGTCAAGCACAAAATTAAGCTGCTTAAGACAGCCCAAAAGATAAGTCTTGTTCACTCCTGCAGTTCAGAAATTGATGGCACATAAAAACCCACTTCAGTTTCAATCTCTTCAAAATAAAGACAATTAATGAATTCCAGGTTTGTCGCCCTGGGCGACACAGGTTTATGAAAAAATAACTAAATTCCAGGCCTTTCTGTCTTCCCCCAGCTCAGGAGGGGCTGGGAACCACGACTACATGAGCATGACTCTCCTCACTCCACATCACTGCTACCTGCATGTCAAACATGCACACACAGAGTCTTCCTCTCTCCCACACTGCCTCATTTACATCAGTGCTTGGATTAAAACTGCTGAATGTCTGACTCTGACACTAACAGTGGGGGCAGGCAATGAGGGAAGAGTAATGTCTGAGAAGTTAACACATCCAAGGCATCCTCAATGCCACTGTTTCACAGGGAAAGAGATATGTCCCTAATCAGCTACAAAGATGAATAAAATATGAAAAAGAAGTCCTTATTAAAACAGAATGCCAGGACTTTAACAAACATGCCAACATTCATAGACTGTTAAAAAAGATTTAAACTTGCACACCAGCTTTAAGATCTTAAGAGTCATTCTCCACTTGAAAATGTGAAAAATCACAGCATACAAATACGTACTGAGAGAAAAAAGCATGCAACATCATAACCAGAGAGGACCAAAAAAAAGTACCAAAACTTATATGTCACCTCCTACAGTTTCTGATCTGTCCTGTAATAATAAATCAAATACTTGCCAAAACATGCAAACAAAGGCTTTAGAGTTTTACTTTTCCTGCTTCTATTTATAAGGTTTATAAGGGCTTTTTCTTACATAAGAAGTTAACTTCTTGACACCAAGAAACTGGACAAGCATCAAGCTCAAGACTTAATTGTTCTTCATTTAATTATTTCTATCTCAATGGTGGGGGGGAAAAGCAATCCAAAGCCATGAATACTACTAATCACTGCACTAATGCCCCAAATATAGCTGCTGAGCACAGCCCATTTTCCGTGCTGTTTGCAGTCACGCGAGAAATAATGCACCTTTGAGCCAGGTGTGAGTCTGGGGAAGCTCATCAGAGCTTTGGCCTGGGGAAATTTACCAAAACACAAGGGCTGGGCCAGGCAAGGCCTGCAGAGGCCAGCTGTTGCTGCAAAAAGCAGTGCTCACATTTTTTATCTCATTTATCATCCAGGGTCAGAGCAGTGCTCTGCACTGCATTTGGACACAGGGCTTTGCAACTGCCTCTTCGTGCCCCTGCAGCAGCAACTCCACGTGCAAGAGGGGACAGTAATCCCACCCAGAGCATGTCCCAAACTGTGAAGGGCAGTCAGGCAGGCATGGCAAATAAATACACTTTACACATAAGCAATCTGCCAAACAAGACTTAAGCCCCACACTTGCCTCACCTGCAGTGCCACAGAAGACAGGACGAATGCCAGCACTGAGAACAGCAATGTCTCATGACTGAGACAGGATTAAACTACAAGAAAACCACATTCGACAACTCTCTCAGGTTATTGCATGAGGTGGTAACACTGCCATGGAGCTTTTCCCCTGTCCACTCCGAAGGAGAGAGCTCTGATGTGACCAGTTCAGGCAGCAGGCTGCACAGACCATGAGCTGGACTCTCAGCATAGCAGAACACCTCTGCAGTCAGTAAACATCTGTTCACTGATGCCTCTGGGGTTTGTGCTTACAGAAAACAGCTCACGTGCTTGTTCTGTACTTCAGCCACCTTTTCCTTCCCTGCTGCAAACTCAACTGATGTAGCTTCCACTGACACAAAGCATTCTCAAGATGTTTGTCACAGCTTGCCTTCCACTTAAAAATTCATGGGAATATTACAAGCTACACAAACCATGAAACCACTACTTTTTTTTAGGATCACTAGTCCTTTAGATACTCTTCACTCCACTGTTCTATCACTTAATTTGCAATGCTGTTTACTCTCCCTGTAACCCTTTGGGGTCTTGTTTTTGCCACTACAACCCCTACTATCCTTGCTCACCTACAAACCTAGGAGCTGAGCTAAGTAAATAAATGCACTTGCGCTTCATGGTAAAAATAAAAGCCTCAACCTTAACTACATTAATGCATCCTCTGATCTGAGCAACCAGTCACATATAAAGACCCACAAAATTAGAAGTATTTTGTACACATTTACAAGTTTGAGCTCATTCCAGCTGAGTTTCTACTTGACTGATGGCATAAATCCCTAACTGTATCCAGAGAGCAGTTAGCACTGAACAGCACCATTGACCAAATGTGATAAATCCACTATAGCTCACTCCAAGAGACCACGACAGAAACTAGAGAGGAACACAACGTGGAGACCTCAAGTGATACAGCTAAAAGCAGAGGCCACTGCTAAACCAGAGGGCTATCAGCACTGCACTTAGCAGAAAGAGCCTGCAATTATATTTGCAGAGGTCTTGAAACACAAATTAAAAAGGCTTGAGTTGAACACAATGATGGAGGTTCAGCTACTTGAGGGAGTCCATCATGCCTGGAGAGGGAGGATGCATTTAGTTTTCAATGGGTTTGAAAGGGAAGGGAATTCCAAGGAATAAACTCCAAGCCAAAGACTGCCGCAGTACTCAGGAGAGAACAGAAACCTGAATCCCATGTTCAGAATCTTACATAGCAACAAGCTGCAGAATACCTGCAGCCTAAACAAAACAGTGCAGACCTGAGTGAAATGCTTTGGGTTAAAATTTAGTTATTTGTGATCAGTTTGTTTCCACATGGTGTCCAAGAATGCTACAGAATGAAACATGGCAAAACAAGGGGAAATGGAGAAAAGAGGAACAACAGAGCATTCCTAACATGCTCCTAATTTTTCAATGAAACAAGAAAGGGGCACATGAGAAGAGCAAAAATATCCCAAAGGATGTCAGGAGATCAATACAGGCCAGGTTTTAAAGCAGCCAATATGTAAAGGAGGATGGGTGCGGACCCTTGACTGGAAAGAACCTGGAGTACAAAACACTGTGTTCTTCAAAAAAAAAGTATGTATTTTCCAAAGGCAAGACTTCTTTGTTTTCTAGAAAGAAGGAAACTAAAAACATGAAAAGATTTTGCTCCAGGCAGGTCAGCACTTGCAAACAGATGTTACTAACAGTTTGGGAACAGGACAGTACCCATCAGAACAGCTTGTCCTGAACCAATTTTAGTAACCTACTTTTAATATAAGCTTTGCTTTTGAGGGAAGGCTCTTCACTGGCGTCCAGCTCAGTGACCCTGAATAGTATTTTTCTAGTCATTAAATCCTAATTAAACTCTAGAATAGTAAAAAAATAAAAAAAACCTCACATAAATTGAAGGGAAGCAAAGAGACTTTCAACTCTTGTCGGTGTACCAGGGCAGTGAACCAACTTAGGCCTGCTGTCATAAAGCCACAGTGCTTTACCAGAGCTCAACATTTTATTTTATTCTTTTAGCAACCATAAGTACACTCTTTCTGCTGGCCACATCACCTTGGTCACTCTGCAACAAGTTCTAATATGCAACATCCAACACCAAAACACCCCTGGTGCAATTCTTATACCATACAGGGGGAGTGGAAAGACTTCTCTTTCTCTTCTTTTCTCTCTTTTCTCTACTCTCTTTTTTCTCTTCTCTTCTCTTCTCTTCTCTTCTCTTCTCTTCTCTTCTCTTCTCTTCTCTTCTCTTCTCTTCTCTTCTCTTCTCTTCTCTTCTCTTCTCTTCTCTCCTCTTCTCTTCTCTCCTCTCTTCTCTCCTCTCCTCCCTTCAAGCTCTCCAAGCCCTAGTCTCCTAGCACTATTTCTCTCTCCCATCTTTACCCTGCTCTTATCATTTCAGTGCTTTCCTGCTGCATCCCTAACACACAAAGAGATGAAGAGCCTTCTTGACCATAAGATCTATTTTCCACGGCTTGTGGTAGAAAGGTCTTCAAAAAATTAAGGAAATTAAACTTTTCCCAGCTCATGGAAGAGTCTCAGCAAGAGGTTTTAGAAAAGAGTTGGTAAAGGATGAAATCACCAGGTACTGGGCCAATAACCAAACCTGGATACTACAGATATCTCAATATGCGTTAAAATGAAATTACTGCTGTACAAAATAAATTCTACAAAAAACTAAGCCTAATTAAAAGCACAAAAAAGCAGCATATTGAAATCACTTAAATTACTATGAAATACTTCAGGGCCCTCTAGTGGTTTAAGCCCTGGTATGAGAAAAAAATCCATGAAGAATTATTTTTAAAATAAGGCTACTGAGGTGTATTGCAATAATGTGTTCTATTTTTGTCACTCTCATGTAATTAAGGGTATTTAGGCTGGAAGGCTGCCTAGCAAATTACCAGAAAGATAAAAAACTACAGAATAATCCCTGCTCACAAAATCAGCTAATGGGTAGCATTTTTTGTCTTCATAAAAACAAAAAGTCACTCATTAACATTCTCAACTGTGCACAACCAAAAAATCACAAAGAAAAAGGAAACAAAAATCACAACAACTCTCCCAAATTCACACCAGAATGACTATTTTATTACAAATTGGAATGCCAAGCTCTAAACTAGGTCTCTATAGCCCAGAACTGCATAGTTAAAAAGAAAAACATGAAAAACTGAGAATTTCTCCGAAAAATTGCACCTGGCAAGATTTCACCCCCTCTGTTCAGAACACTGCTTCATCCTTCACCTATCACCCTAAAAATTACATCCTATTCTGGCTTTATTACACAGCAAAACTGATACAGAAAACAGGTAACAAATTTCCTCTTGAAATACATCAAGAAATCAAGGCAAAGAGGTGATCAGCCACTTCCAAGTCCATACCCAAGACCAAGATGGTGTAATAGGACAAACAGGGTGAAACACCAGTTGCAAAGGTTTTCCACATCTATCTACATCAATGGAAAAAGAAGTTTCATGTTTTTTAGAGACCTCAAAGCTATGACAAACAGTAAAAAGAAAGGTAAGTGCATGAGCTTGGAAATTATTGCAACAGATCCTGTGATTGGGAGTGTAGTGCCAGGGCTATGACAACGACAGTGTTCATGTGCACAAATCTTTCAGACAGAGCCATAAACTTCAGTCTAAATACAACTTAGGAACAAGTGCCCAGAACTCAGAGGGATTTGGGAACTTCCCAACCCAGCAGCAAACTGCAACCCCTCCACAGAGGGTCATGACAGAAGCACACATCCATACCTGCTCCTGGATCCCAGCTCCACCCACAGCCAGGGAAAGAGAACCTCAAACAACAAACCCCCACAGAACTTACCTCATGGAGGTTATACTGTGGATGAGCTTTTCAGATTGATCTGACAGCCTGGATGGAAGAATTATTTCAACTGGTTGCAGGCGCAGAACGCGACTCTCCAGCTCTGAGCGAGCAGCACAGTCCCGAAAACTGTCAAAAATTACTTCTCCCGTAGTCGGCTGGATCGCCTGCCAAACAAAAATATATATATTGCATATATATCCACTGGATATTTACATTTTCAGGGGCTGCTTCAGTGGCTCAAACTGTTAAACCAGAAAGAAAATCTATGGTGTACAGCACAAAATTATACAGCATCCTCACACACAGTGCAAATGGTAGATCAAAAAACCCAATTGTGCTTTTTTTCAAACCCATGATACAACAATAACTTCAAAACACTAACACAACTTTGTCCTGGTAAGTGGCAACAACACCTCCCAACTGTAAACATGCTCTTGTTGTTACCAGTCCATCACTGTTAAATTTTTAGCACCAGACAAATCTATTAATTGAATCTATGAAATGCACATGTGATTCAAACTGGAATTTGAACACTTGTTTTTGTTGTTCTCTCCCAGCTGCAGTGTGACATTCAAACAGAGGCACAATCAACATACTTTTTAATTAATTCATTACCAGCTGACTGGGCTTCAATTATCACTGTGTTTTGCTAGTTAAACAGGACCGGGTTAAATCTTCACCATAAAAGACAATACAAATCTGAAGCGTAAAGGGTAAAAAATCCTAAGGCTCTTCCTCTAAAGAACGATATTTTGTAGATGAAAAAAGTGCTCATAACCTTTAAAATATTGACTCTAAAAATGTTTAAACATTGAAGTTCGTAAAGCATCTGAACTGATGACCTCCCTAATGTATTTGGTTAAAATACTAATATGTTCTCAAGTGAAACAGCAGCAAAACCAGTTTGATAAACATTCAACTATCAACTCCATACCTTTTTTGGGATTTTCAAATCTAAAGCCATCACAGTTCACATACAGATATCTTACCTAAAGTGCCTCTTTTTTGGGGGAAAAAAAAAAAATTCCTACTCCCCCACAAAATAAAATCTAAAAGACAGAACAGTCATGAATTTAACAAGGTAGCCACCCACCTCCCCAAAAAAAACCAAAATGCACAACCAAACAACCTCACACAAACCCTAAAATACTGACTCTCTGAGAAACTAACTCACCATAATGCCTGTAACGATGTCACCTTTCTTCCTGTCTTTCAGGTTGTCTCCATTTTCACAGATACAGAGGAGGTAGTTATCTGGGACATCTGCCGTTACCCCTTCAACATCTACAGAATCATCCAGCTTCAGCAAAGGGTTCACATGTAACAAGTGTTCAAAAAAATAGTACAGAGATTGGGGTGGATTACTTTTTCAGATCAAAGTCTTGTACTCTCAGACCCAAATCTAACAGTTTTTTAGCTCCTGGTATCTAGTAAGTTAGTTTGAGAAATGAAGTAGATAAAAGAGGATAGAGGAAAACAAAATATGGAAGCAATTAAATTCACTGGTTAAAAGGTGTTTCTATCTCCTTTTCCCATTTTCTAGGCAAGACCTGCAGAACACCGTAGATTTGGTAAGTCCACTCTGTGACTTCAGAAACCAACTACAGTAAAGACAACAAACTTGCAGTCCTGAGGAGATTAAATGGTTTGTAAGGCCAGCAAAATGTTTTAACACAACGTCAAATTAAAGGAACTTTTATTTCCTGCTGCAACTCTTATGCCAACCACTAGCTGCTCATGTTCCATGCTGGTCATAACACTAGAATTAAGGCCTCCCAAAGGTTAGTCTGAAACCAAGTTTATTTGAAAAGGATATCTTCTCCAATAAGCGTAGACTTAGTGTAGAGGGCAGTCAGCTTACGGCTGAAGAGAGAGCTTTTATTTTCTCCAGCAGCCTTCAGTGCTGCAGTTTCCATTTGTTTTATTACTCCAACCTACAGGGAGACAAAAAAAACCCCACAAAGTTAGATCTCTGGTAATAAACTATCATTTTTATAATTCTATATATATGATAATCTTTTAAGACGTGCAAACAACAAATGCATAATTTAAGCTGAAATACATCATCAACAGAGAAAGGGCTCTCACATCAATCCTAGTAATGAGATAAGGCACTGCTTTTCCTGACCCTTTTCCTACTCCTAACTGCCCTCTCAACTTCTGTACCCGCGCTTCTCGTCCTATTTTGAAACAATTTAGCTGGAGGTCACCGCTTATTAGAGAACGGTTGCTGCATCCAATTTAGAATCAACAAGTCCTTTTCTTGGAAAAGGAAGCAGAAAAAGAGGTTATCACCAGAAAGCCACAGAATTACAGGGATTCAGAACATGAAGAACAGAGGAAAAAAATGGGCTGGGATAAGAAAAACAAGGATGCGAGGAATAATTAAAGAGAGAGAACGATATGTACATTTCTCCTTTTTAAATGCAAAAACTTGATACAGAAACACTGAGAAAAATAATTGTTCTGGAACTGTTCCTGAAAAAACCAAGATACTTCTCTGAATCTGCTAGAGGTTCATGACACCCCCGGCAGAGGGAAATTGAAACAAAAGGAAAGTTGGCCATTTCTATTGCAGAAACTGGTGATAATGAGCTGAAATCAGGGTCTGGTACAAGCAGTGCGAGTTCCTTGCAAGCCACTGTGTACTCAATCAGAAGTGAGGGGTAACCTTGTGTCCCTTGGCGACCAGGCGGCGCACGTGGACGAAGAGCCGGTGGCTGGGGATGCTGGCAGTCATGAAG
Organism: Vireo altiloquus; assembly: GCA_013396875.1. Classification (NCBI taxonomy): domain Eukaryota; kingdom Metazoa; phylum Chordata; class Aves; order Passeriformes; family Vireonidae; genus Vireo; species Vireo altiloquus. The sequence continues at coordinate 446,031 of VZRF01006382.1, forward strand.
TTGTGATCCAGGTGACAGTAAATGTTCAGTTCTTTAGCTGCAATCTGCGAGGTGCAACAAGAGTCAGCCAACGGGTCACAAAGTAACCTAAGAAGGTAGGAGCTTATCTCTATGACAACAGTGATGCACAACTGCAATTAAAAGCTCAGTGACAAAGGGAAAGCATTCCAGGAGAAAGCCTGGAGGGGCCCCTCCACCTTCCTGTCCCGGCACTGCCATAAACAGGGGATTCACTATCACAGGCTGCAGGTGTCAGGTTTTAAGGTTGCACCTTGATCTTTACCACTGTGAGGTAAACCACCCACACTGCACACACAGGGTCTGAAACACAGCTCAACAAAAGGTCAAATGGTTTTCACACCACTAAAAATGCAGCTGGAATGGAAGCATGCAGTTTGTGGTCATAAAGACGGGATTAACCTGGCCAATCAACTAAAATACTGAATAATCAATATTGAACAGCAGTGGGAACTAAATACTTAATAAAAAAGAGTAACGACACTTACTAAAATGTGACATTATCATGTGTGATTTGCGTTTGTCTTTTTGCCCCTTGGCACAAAGGCAGGTGTTCACTGACCAGAGAATGTGGTGTTAGGCAGGACCTGCAGGCAAACACTGACCTGTCTATCTGAACAGCATATTTCTATTTCTGGACTGTAAGTACACCAGCAAATGAGCAGACAAATTACACAGCACAAATACGATGGGGAAAATGAATTCCCAGTAACCAAGCAACGTTTCTCACTGGTCTGAAGTGTGGAAATAGCACCAGACAAAGGTTGGTGGTAATGACTTCGGGACAGATCATAAGAAAAATCATTATGAAACATTTATGAACCATCACTTTAAAATTATATAGTTTGTTATATAGTCCTTCCCAGCTCCTACAGATCTGCCATGTGTAGGTGCTGCATCTGGACACGCATTCAGAATGCTCTCTGCACCCAGGCTATACCTGATATATTAATCTTTTCTAACACCACTTGCTCCACTGTCTTCCAATTTGAAAGATTCCTAATTAAAATTGTATATTTTATATATACATATATATATATATTAATTATAGAAGAGTTATGAGCTACGATACATAATTCACCTGTGAAAGTTTTCCAACTTTACCTCTCATGTATTCTAGGAATCCACCTTAAATTCTCTACATATAAGACAGCAACCACTACCATGTGATTACAAAATAATAAATGCCATTTTTGCAAAAAAAATGTGTGCATAATGGCTAGCCTTCAATTTCAGCATGAAGAGACTTTTCATCCTGATTTCAAGTGACAAAACAAAACACCCCACAAAACTCAGGCCCCAAAGAAGTCTCCCTTCTGGAAGCAGCCAGAGACCCAGGAGGACACCAGCATAATGCAAGTACCTTTCTGTAACCATGGAAAAAATTACCTCTGCATCTTCTCCAAAGAACCGGTACTTGTATCCACATTCCACACACAAAACAGCATCTTTATACTTTTTCTTCATTTCTATGAATTGGAGTTCGAGTGGAGTGTAAACGGTTTTGGTTCTTTTATTAAGATTTGTATCTGAAGAATTTTGAGAATGTTCATAGGACTTAAGGGATGCAGAAAACTGACTAAGATTACATTGTAACTCCTCCTGTAAATAAGAGATGGAAAAGTATAATTAAGAACCATCAAGCAAAGCAATTGCCCCCCCCTTGGCTTACGCTGACCACAGAGCTCAAGATTGCTCTTGCATTGAAGAGTCCCCACAGCTGCAGCACAACTACTGAAGCAGGATATACAGAATACAGTTCATTTGGAATTAAAACTACTTAAAAAGTCTTGGACGCAAAGTTAGTTAGTCCTCAAACAGCTCAGGTGAAATCAGAACCCTCTTGTATCATAAGCTCTCAAAGTACAGACCAAGATAATGCAGGCTGCAAAGACTGGCCAGTCTAAACTGGCCATTTATTGAAATAAGGATGAATTACTGCTCCAGCTTACAGGTGAGAAACTCCAGCACAGACTTATGATGTTCCAAAAATCCACAGTAAATCAACAAATAAACCGATCTGAGTCTCAGTTCCCTGTCTCAGCCACCAAAACTGCACTCCTTCTCCAGTCTGCACTTCCTCTCTAAGTTCAGAAAACCTCCCAGAATAACTTAAACACAGAAAACCTATAGTACAGTTTCTAAAGCCTTAAATGTAAAAGGGTTTGAGACTACTGTGTCTGCAGTTTATCATTTACAATGACATTATGTAGCCTATTCTTGCCAAGCAACTTCAGCTCTACAACTGTGTTGTTCTGTATTGTCAGCAGAGTGATGGGTTCAGAAGTGAAGAGAAAAATGCTTAAAAGTATTCCACTTGCAGCAAAGTTCCTCCTCATTTACTACACAACATCCAGCAAAGAAAATATTGATTCAAAAAAAAAATACAAAGACAACACCCTCCAGAAATTTTTCAAGCATAAGACTACTCAAAACTTCATTGATCAGGTTGTGCTATAAATCCTGTATTTGCAAATAAATCCATTACATTTCCATTTCTATTAAGTGCCCCACTCAGATTACAAGAAACAAAGTGAACAGACTGTTTAGCAGCAATGGCAATTCAGGAAAAACACAGAGATTACTCAAACCATATACTTTGGGTCATGGGAGTATACAAAGAGCACAGTCAGAGACCAGCTGGGGAAAAACAACACCTAGCTGAAACTGCAAAATCCCCACAACACCATCAAGCAAGAGAACAGAGCCCAGCACAAACAAAGCTGCACTACGCCCAGAACCTGGGCAGCCTCGGGAGCTGAAATGTCTCTGCTGCAAAATCCTCACCCCAAGGACTTGGTGGTCTTCGATCCAAGGTCCGTGCAGCCAAGCAAGACAACCTTGTCTCGTTTTACAGGAGACTGTCCTGACAAGGCATGTGTAATAAGGGCTTGAAAGAAGGCAAAAGGAGTAAAAACAGGCACAAAAGCTGACTCGTTGAGATGGTTCTAAGTCAGTAGCTGGAGGAAGGTCACTAACAAAAAAGCAAGACACAAGCACCTTAAAAGGAGCCATTCCAAGAAAGGCAGGCCAGCCCTGGAATCAGTGTTCTCCAACAGATTCCACCTTCATAACCTCAGTCTCTTACCACAACAGAATTCCCTTGCCACTTCCCAAGCTGCTCCCTTCAGCATCTGGATCCCACATTCACACAGAGCAGACACTCCCAGGGGAAGGTCACAGCCTTTAGACAGGGCAGGTTAAAAGCAGCTAACAGCTTTTCATACAAGCTCCTTCCCTCCCAACACCACATGGAGAACTCCATCAAGGAGGAGTTGCCACAGTAAGCCATGAGATGCATTCTAAGACCTGAATATGTCAAAACCACCAACTAACTAATGATAACTAGCCCCTTAATAAAAGGGGAAGCAAAATACTATTACTCCACTCAAGTCTCTTGACTTGCACCGTAAGTACCACAATGATAATTTTTCACATGAGCTACCCCTATCTTCTGCAGATGAAAAAGCAGTGATACCTTTACTATCTGCATTTACCAGCAGCTGGATTAAGCCACATCTCAGTGATAATGGCAAACAGTATTTTTGCGAAGCAAGCCTGTTAGAAATTTGAGAGCCCACATCAAAACCAGTAGAACTGCAAGCAAGCTGAGCAAAGTGCCACTCTGAACATGTGCTGTTAGGGTATTACAGCTTCCCCCACAGCCCCGAGCTACTCTGACAGGGCTTCAGCTCTCTCATGGTGCTGTTGTTCAGTGGGACCACTGAAGAGCCATGCTGCTCACCATGCAAAGAGCAAACATTCATACACAAATGCAGGTCTGTGGGGTTCTGCTGCACCATTTCACGTCAGAGCACAGGAACACAAAAGGAAGCTTGTGCCAAAGCCTGCTGTTTTAATCTGTAACCAGCAATCTACACACACCACAGGACCAACACTCTCCATACCTTCTGTGTGACCTTTGTGTCCCAAGACGGAGGAGGATTTTTCAGCTCTGAGCTTCTCCCAGTAATACTGGGACATTTTCCCAAACTCAGGGATTCTTTCTCCTGGAAGCCATCCTCCTGGACTCTGGCACACTGCTGGTTTGAATCGCTGCAGAACTCTCTCAGCCTGTCCAGAGTTTGCAAACAGATACGGGACTTTTCACACTTCTGAGATTCTGCTTCGGTGAAAATACACACAAACAGACATTAACAATTTATTTTTTAAAAGAAAATGTCTATTAGAAGAACATCAGGAAGCACAGAACATGACCATTTTTCTCCATGTCTCTCTTCCCCACATTCCCTCTCCTCTCCCACTGCAGTTTTTCTGCCACCCTGACAGAATCATGCACGTAAACAGCTTGGTTAACTTCCCTGGAAAACCAATACTTCTCACCTGTGTGCTTTTTTCTATGTGGGAAGAGATGCATCATTATTTTTTGGACTGACAACTGCACAGCCACAATGTTAGCCAAGAATACTGGGAATCAAACAGATCTGCTTTCAGTACATTTTTTAAGCAGACAACATTGCTTCTTGAGGGTGTTCTAAGAATATTTCAAAGCATCACACCAACAAATTTAATACAGTTCCCACTTTGAAACTTAAGAGGCTAATTCTGTTTATGGAAATGTAATGAACTTTATATTCACTGACTGGTTTTCATACCAGCAGTAACTTATTAAATTCTCTGTTCAAAGCCAGAAGGAACTCCAGCATCTCCAAGGCAATGGAGCAGCTGCTGTTTCACAGCAAGAGCCCTGCATTCCAACTATTCCCTCTGAGGCAGCCTTCAGGTACACCAGCCACAGACCAGGCTCCACATTTCTGTCAGCATCCGCCATGCTTCAGAACAGGCCTAAGAGCCTAAAACCTACAAAGGAAGGAAAGTGGAAGCATTTCTGCCTGGACCTCTGGACTTTACTGACTTAGAATCTGGTAAAGCTGAGTCAGATGAAGGGGATTTGCAGAGTAGTTCTGGAGCAAGGCTCAAAGGCCTAGTTTATGAGCTACAGAAAGGTGCTCATCATGGCTCTTCAGAGATATATCTTATACCCAAGAGATGCTTCTTGAGGTTGCTGCCAAAGCACTTTCTAATATTTGGCAATGAAAAACTTATTTACTGGCTGTCAATGCTTGAAGGTTTGCTTACAGTCCACTCACTTTTAGCCTGGGTCTTCAGCGGGTTACAGATCTCTTCCAGAGTAATTTGTCGTGCCTTGATCTTCTTTTCACAGGGCTCATTGCTTTCAGTAGATGCGCTCCTTTTTGTGCCAAATTCAGAAGCCTGAAATGTAAATTAAACTAATAAGTTCAGTTACCTTTTCTGTTTGCTGTCCTCTGAAAGAGAATAATGCAACCAGCAACTTCAAAAAGAGTTAAATGCAAAATAATTCAACCTCCCACCCCTGGAATTGTTCAAGGCCAGGATGGAGGGGCTTGGAGCATCCTGCTCCTTCCATGTCTTTTGAAACATGCACTTGGAACACTGTGTAAACAGAAAATCCACCAAATTTGCTGTTTCATCATTGATCTACTGCAAGAAGCTTGACTAAATACGAAGAAGTAACTTCTAACTTCAACAAAACATCAACACTTTGCACAGAAGCACACAACAGGTGCTTTCAGCAGCTTGCAACCACATGTCATATCGTAACCTCAGATGGTGTAACCATAGAATTTCAGTTTCCTTAGAACTAAGAAGGAACTCTAGCCTCACCAGCTAAGCCCAAAACCCCCACATAAGCACAGCCCACACGAGTAGCACTTTTCAAGTCCACTGTAAATACTACCACATTAACACTAATTAGGAAGTTTTTTCTACAAGGGCAGAAAGCTGTAATCATACCTTTCAAAATACATTTGGACCAAAGGGAACCAAAATAGCTGACTTGAGTCACAGGTAGAAAAAGCAAACGCCCTTCCAGGGCCAGAAGGGTCTGGAAACAATAACTACAGAGAAACTGGAAAATATAAACCCAGAATGAAATCCAACTGCTGAGACACAGCCATTTTCTCCCAGTGGTGACACAGGGAGCATCCGGATCACTGCAGGCTCTTCTGGCCTTGCACCTAACAGCAGTGAGACCTGGAGTCACCTGAGCTCCAGCCCCTGGGACAGGAGCTCACCTCACTGTAGGCCAGAGCTGCCCCAAAAATGGGATTCATTCCTCAGCATGCCACAAGCCAGCAGTGACACACAGGAGAGAGACCCTGGGTGTCACATCAGAGCTGCCAGGCCTGGGTGCTCGCAGTGTTCCACAGCTCCAGCCACCCCTTCCCTGCCATTACTTCCACACACAAATAACCCAGAGCTGGCACCTGCCCAAGCACTGCCCCTCTCTGAGGATCCATTAGGAACTGCCCTACAGGTTCTGTGCCCCCAGCCAACCTCTGCATCTGCTCAGGGGCAGTGCCTGTGCCTGGGCCGGGTCTCCCTGCCCTGCAGGTGGGAGCTGTGCTGCTGTCAGGAGCAGGGTTCAGCTCAGACCCTTACCACCGTGACAAGTCTGCAACGCGTACCTGGATGTACACCAATGTCCTCATTTACATCCTTAAAACCTTCTAATTCCAGGACATCCTTGACTAAGGGATGCAGCTGTTGCTTGTCCCACTGACCGGGTCTCACTTCTTGCTAACCAGGCTTCAAAGTACACAAAGATCAAACCTCAGAGAACATCCTGACTTATGATAATCTCAACATATTCCATATTTTCCAAATCTAGAAGGCACAACATGTGCCAGGGGGTCAACACTGGAGTGAAGTCCCAATGACACAGAACAACACCCTGGCCTTGCCCAGTTCAGCAAATCCCATGCCAAGCTCCAGCTCTTCGAAAACAGACACATTCTGTATCACAGAATCCCAGGATATCCAGGGCTGAAGGAGATCTCTGGAGCTGCCCCAGCCCCTGCCCAGGCAGGGTCCCCTGGAGCAGGGACACAGGAACGTGTCCAGCTGGCCTTGGCATGGCTCCACACAGGGACACTCCAGGCCCTCCCTGGGCAGCTGTTCCAGGGCTCTGCCCCTGCACGGACACAAGTTCTTCCTCCTGCTGGGCTGGCACTGCCTGGGCTTTATTTGATGGCCACTGCTCCCCATGCTGTCCCTGGCAGTGCTGAGCAGAGCCTGGCACCATCCTCTGGCAGCCCTGGGAGGTGTTTGTAGGCATTGCTGGGATCCCCTCTCAGCCTTCCCTTCTCCAGCCTGGCCAGGCCCAGCTCCCACAGCCTCTGCTCACCACAGAGACGCTCCAGAGCCCAGATCACCTCTGTGGCCTACACTGGATGCTGTCAAGCAGCTCCGTGCCTTTCCTGCCAGGCTGCTCCCCAGTGTTGGTAGCAGCGCTGGGTACCAGTGCCCTGCCTCACGGAGACGCCACAGCCGGGACCTCGCCGCCCGGGCTGGGCGGCCCTG
>VZRF01006382.1:453721-475397 GCA_013396875.1 Vireo altiloquus
GGCCGCTCGGTATCGCTCAGCTTATCGCTTATGCCAGCACAGCTGGGGGCCAAAGGTCCCGCCTCGGCCGTGGCACCTGCCCAGGCCCCGTCCACCTGCCCGATACTGGGCTCCGGCATCACTCCCGTCATGAGGGGGGGGGGGATTTTGGGATTTTTTTTTGTCGCAATTAGAGAACTTGCAAAAACGACACGTTGTAACGCACATGGTGCTTCTCCGGCAGGAATGAGTACAAGTACTTCCAGAGGATGACGAGCACATCCCGCGTGGAAGGTAACGGGGGGGGTGTGCCTCGGACACCCAGGCCGCGGCATTCGGCATTTCCCTGCCTCGGCCTCCTCCTGCACACAGCCTCACCCGGATTACAGCCCTTTGTAATCGTGTTAGATGAGGAAAGATGATGAATCAAATATTTCAGAAGAGATGCAGGTGTCTGTTATGAAACAATTTTTCAAATCCTTCTTTCACCAGAAAACTTCATCAAAAGTTTACCTAACACGTCCTTACACAAAACTCCACGTTAAAAATGGGAAGGTGTTCACAAGCTGCTAGATTAGCAAAGGTTTTTTTCAGTCTGCGTTAGCTTATCTAACTTGTTTGCTGTAGCTCAGCCTTGGCCATTTAATCTGCCCCTCTGACCCTTGTGGCAGTAATTTTGCTGAGTTTTCTGAGGGCTGAGCCATCCCCATGCACCAGAAAGTCCCATCCTTGTTGATAGCATAGAGCAGAAATACTGCAGTTGTTTGTCAACACAGTCACTCTGTCCTGATATGTGTAGAGGTTTTTTTATGCTGTTAAAACTCACATGTTTGGTAAAAACTCACTTCTGGTCAGTTTGATATAGTTCCTTGTTTTGATTAGGTGACTTTCTCAATTTTCTGATTGGCAGATCAGTTCCATAATCCACAAGGAATGTCTAATCTCATTTTGAAAGTCCTAAATGAAAGACTTTAGTTATGTTTTGGAGACCTGAATCAACCCTTTGCAACCTTATATGTACCAAAAAAGGACAAACACAATTGACAGTTGTAAGTCTTTTTAGATGGCTGCAAGTTGCATCTTACCTGGCACAAAGAACCTGTGATCAAGAAAAAAGATGTTTGAAATGCAATTAAAAAGAAACATTTTGCTCCATCCTGCCTGCAGATATTTTGATAAGCTGTGATCTTTGATGCTAGGCAGGTAAACTGCTTCATAACCTGACTTATTAATGGATTATGCTGCCATGAATCTCCACGTCAGGAATGTCAGCATTGCCTCTGTTGTCTCTCAGCCTGGAAACAACGTGGACAGAGTGACCGTGCTGGCACTGTATTTGTCTCACTGACTACACCATTTCCTCGTAAAGAGAAATATTCCTTTCCTTAGCAGCTTTACATATAAGAGGTAATCAGGTTATGAATGCTTGGGTTTGGTCAGAAATGACATGTCTGGGTGAATGTTTGAGCACCTGTAGCACTTTGGCTTTAGATTAAATTTGGCTGGTTCTTCCCCTAGAAACTGTAGTGAGTGTGTGAGTCTGTGTGGGACTGTGTCAGTGCCAACTGCCTGAGCAGGTGTGGAGCCCACAAACAGGCTCCTCTCTGCGTGTGGCTCATCTGAGCACTGGGACCTGAGCTTGTGCTCCTGTCAGATGCTGAAGAGGATCTCGGATGGGAGGCGAAGTCCATCAGTGTCTCTAAACATTTCAAATCAATTCTCTCTTGCTCAGGTAAACAGAATGCACTGATAATGGGCAAAAAAACATGGTTCTCCATTCCAGAGAAGAACCGTCCTTTAAAAGACAGAATTAATATTGTGCTCAGCAGGGAGCTCAAGTAAGTATGGTAAATAAGGGCCCTGTAAAACAAATAAAAACCTGCACCAAAAAATGTCTGTAGCATTACCACATGCAGTAGTTCCAAATGTAGCATTTTTGATACTTGGTTAGAAAGCATTACTGCTGTTGGCTCTGAGTGTTATAACTACTTTACTCTTAATGTTTAATTTTTTAAAATTTGTTCATGAGGTAATTGTCATTACTTTGCATCATGAGTGCTGCTTCTAGCTCTACTCACAAACCATTTGACAATTTTCAGTAGTGTTTCTGACTCATGTATTTAACTGTATTTCTCTAGTTCCTGCTTATATTGGTGGCCCTGAATCCATTTTTTGAAGTTTATTTTTATTAGGAATTTGTGGATGAACTGTCCTTTTTCACACCTCTCTTCTTGAATGCATCACCCACAGTCACACAAATATTTTTAAATACAAATATCCACTTGTAGTGATTTATTGCTTTGGAGGGTGTTGGTGGATTTGCAGCTGAGTTTGTGGGTGGACAGGGACTATTGGCTTTTCAACCAGTTTTATTTTAAGGAAAATGCATTTTTTTAACGTTCTGGAATTCAAGTCAAAATCTACATTTAATTTCTTGATTATCTGTATTTAATGATTTGTGTTTAATTTATAGATTATGTATTTATATTTTAGATATGTAAATTTCTCAGTTACACTTCTTCAAAAACATGTTATAAAATTTCAGATTTTTAATTTATAATGCCTCCTAAATTATGTTTAAGCTGTGATCTGTTCAACAATCCTGCTGTCAGATAAGACTTCTAACATAATATGTCAATAACAGGCACTTCAAAATAATTAACTAACATGAAACATTTAGTTACTTGTTCATTCAGCAATTCACATTTTGTATCTCGTTTGTATTGACGATCATGATGAATTGTCGTTTATTTACTTAGTAATAAAACCTTGCTTTTTCTAGGGAAACCCCGAAAGGAGCACATTATCTTTCCAAAAGTCTGGATGATGCTTTAGCTCTTTTGGATTCACCAGAGTTAAAAAGTAAAGTAGACATGGTTTGGATNTCCTAAATTACTCATTTTCTGTGATGGGATGAGGATGAAGTTCCTATTACTGCTGCTTTAGGAAGTTCTTTCCCTTCCCATTACCAGCAAACTGCAGTGATTGCAGCAGAACAGGTCTCAGAGAGTAAGATCTCATCTCTCAAGTTCAGAATACCCATCCAGAAACTGAACATTGCTCTTGCCAATCGGCCAGTGTCACACAGTTATTGTGCTTTTGAGAGCTCCTCTTAAATACCTAAATTGCTAGGTTTTTCAGACAAAGCCCATATTGTTATGTTTATTTCACTGAGCCCATGTTGTTATGTTTATTTTACTGAGATTGCTGACTGACCCTGCAAAAGATGTGAAAAGGAAAATGCTCCAGCTTTTTCAGCCAGAGTATGACACTTTTATACATGTAAATGGGGAAGAAAATAGGATTTAGAGAGAGCTGACAGGTCATGGTGTCACCAATAACAGAAGATAATCATACAGCAAAAGGTCACGCTCACTCTGCTTTCCCATCTAGCAGTGTTCCTACTGCTCCCACTCCCTGGGTCAAGAATTGTAAAGCAAATTCTTTTTAACACTAAAAGAAGCAGTGCTGCTGTCCTTTAGTCATTACAAGCAGGCTGGGAGATACACTCCAGTTGTTGTTTGGCACTCAGACATTAGATATGTGATGACAGTGCCATAGTACACCTGGTGGAAAATTAGGGCTGATACTGTGACTTGTGTATGGGATAGGAAAATGCATTTTTCTGATACTTCTTGCCTTTATGGTTTGTGCCTCTCATGAACTTCTTCTCTGTGTCTGAGGAAATGCATATTTCGCAGTAAAAACAGTGAAGTACTTAGGGATTGCTAAGATTGTAAGAAAATGAGGTGCACATGCAATAACACTGTTGTTCCTCCTCGTGAGGAGGAACCGTGTATTTCATGTGCAAGTGCATCCAGCCCATAATCAGGTATTATGCTATAGAAGAAATGTCCTTCTCTCTCAGCCGTGACAGTGCCTGTTCCATGCGTGCAGAGAGTGTCTGGAGAGGGCTTCTCCTCACCGGGGGCACAGCAGCCCAGCAGGAGCCAGAGCCAGCTGTGAGCAGCAGCATTTGCCCCCTCCCTGCCCCAGATATGCACTCAACTGTAAAGAGCTATTTCTTCTGCTGCTTCTTCCAAGAGCACCCGTCTTGGAGGCTTCTGTTTTAACTATTTTTCCAGCCTCTGGCTGATACTATTGGTAGAAAAGAATGCCTTTTTTAGACCATTACTCACCAATGCTCAGATTATAAATTGGCAGTTCTGCTCAAGAGTAATTTGGGATGTACTATTTGTGCTGATCAGTACAAGGGAATGTGTCTTAAAGTAATGAGAGACCTGGTTACCTTGGTCATGGAAAAGCATTGAGAGAGCTGGGAATGTCCAGTCTCAAGAAGAGAAGGCTCCAGGAGACATCAGAGCCTCCTCCTCCTGTGCCCAGAGGGGCTCCAGGAGAGCTGGAGAAGGGCTTTGGACAAGGGATAGAGCGCTAGGACAAGGGGCAACGGCTTCCCAGTGCCAGAGGGCAGGGCTGGATGGGATATTGGGAAGGGATTGTTCCCTGGGAGGGTGGGCAGGCTCTGGCACAGGGTGCCCAGAGATCCCTGGCAGTGCCCAAGGCCAGGTTGGATGGGGCTTGGAGCAGCCTGGGACAGTGGGAGGTGTCCCTGCCCATGGAACAAGATGAGCATTAGGGGTCTGTCCATCCCAAACCATTTTGTGGTTGTAAAATTTCAGCTGTTTTTCCCCTTTCAAGCATTCACTCAAGACATTTCAAAGGAAAGCTTAATTACATTCGAGAGAAATCTGATTGTTTTATACAGATTGCTGCACTCAAACTACCTTTGTGATGTTAACTAAAAGGATTTGATGAGGACCATACCCCTCTACCAAAGCTGCAAGTAGTGTTTTTGGTGCCTGTATTAAAGATGCACAAAGGATGTTACAGGACTGTTTCCATTATACTATGTAGAAATGTGTGGGAAATAGCAATTGGTAATTGAAGTGCATAATTATTCGGTACTTTTAGGTATTTGGTTTTAAAGCACTGTTTTGACCTCACTAGTTTGTGTGGCTCAAAGATCGAAACCTGATTTTGTTCATTAATACAGGCCTGTGCTTGCCTAGGGAAAGGACTACCCCGTTGTGGTTATTCAGGCTGTTACAGGACTATCTTACAGAAAACAACGGTCTCTTTATACTTTCTGCTGTCAAACAGAAAGGATGTTCACATGAGAGCTCCTTGCTGCCCCTTTAGATCAAGGCAAGCACTTGCAGGTGGCAGATTTGCAGGTTCCCAGTGGGATCTGCCTCCAGCTTTTCTGTGACAGTTTTCTGTCTGACCCTATCATCCTATGGGCAGGGAACGTGGTTCATGCAGGTTAGTTGCTCTGTGGGTTGCTAACTCCTTGAGACACAGTGATTTTCTGTCGGGATCACTACAAAACAGAACCACAGGCACCCGTGGCAGTTGGGTGGGGCTGCCCTGACAGCCTGTCAGGCATCTGTGGGTGTCAGAGGAGGAGTGGGAAGATGTGGGGGCAGCACTGCAGCCCAGGTTGGTCTGTGGTCTTTGGCACAGTGAGCTCAGTGTGGTGACTTCCCTTTGGGGTGAGGAATAGGAAGGGAAGTAGATACAGAATGGTACTGGAAGGAATAGGGAATGAGAAGTAGATGCAGAATAGTACTGGATGTGAGGGTGCACAACTGAGGGCATCCATCAGGAGCTAGAGCAGCAGCTTTGCCATTGCCAGACAACACCTCCAGGGCCCACATCATTCTGTGAGATGGGGGTGTATTGCCCTGTGGACTATATTGTCCTTTTAACACAGTGCATAACCTTAGCACAATCAGTTTGGCATGGGGACATCCACCACTATCAGGACTGTTGTCACCAAGCTCTGGGAGCAATCCTGCCAGCCGAGTTTCTGTTGGTGGTGTGAGCAGGGAATGTGCCGTGACCTTCCAGGCCTTTGCTGTCTTGGTTTCCCACACCCGTGGTGGGTGCCCTGGGCCATTCAGGATGTGTGAGCACCTGCCTAACTGTGCCTTTTGCTGGGTCAGGACACCACACTGGAGCACCAGGCAGATGTGACCCCATCCTGGCCACAGGGCCAAGGTGCAACAGTGCCCAGCTGTCTGAGTGCACAGTTCTTTAGGGGTGGGAGGATTGGCATCAGCTGCCTCAGGTCCTCTGTCAGCTGTGGTGGCCAGCCACAGAGTGTGTCTGATGCTGTGCTCAGACACACTCTAGCAAACTGTGACCTGACATCTGCAACAGGGAGAGGTGCAGCAGTGGGGGTGGGCACAGCTGGGTGGAGTGGTGGTACTGGCAGGTAAGAGCAGGAAAGACTGAGAACAGTTCCATCAGTTCAGTGAGTGTTCAGAAGAACCCATGTGGGTGTCATCCTCCTGATTTTGACTGGACACCTATCCCCTCATCTGGTTTATAATCTCTTAATGTAGCCACAGAGCAGTAGCAATGCCCCCAGGGAAGCTTTTGGACTTCTTACAGCACAGATTTACAGCGTTAATTTGTTTGGATCTTAGTGCAATGCCATCTGGATCCCCTCGGCACTGTTCTGGATGTCCTGAGTTCCAGAAGGAGTTGGGGTTGCCGTTGTTTGTCTGGATGAGGAAGGAGGAGCCCAGCAGTGGTCAGTAGGTTACAGCAATTCCGAAGCTGTTAGGCATCATGACAGGCACTCCATGATTTTGTGGGAACACTTCACATTTTGAGGGTTGTCTGCTGGCTTGTGAGTGCTTCTTGTATGCTGGGAGGCTTGTGGTACTGTCTCACTCATTAGTTCTGGCCCTGGGGTCCCTCATAGCTGTCAGAGCTTATCAGATGTACTGGAGCACAGTTTCTGGCTTGGTTTCATCCCCGAGAAATTTCATTCATGGATATCAAAACTGCTCCCTGGTACAACTCAAGCGTGGTAAGTGGGGGCAGTTGGAAGATTCATTAACAGTTAGACTCAATGATCTTGGAAATCTTTTCCAAGCTTAGTGATTCTGCAGTTCTGTGATTTCAAAAACAGGTTTCTGTTCTGAGTGAAGATGCTGCCGCACCTGTGTGGAGGTATTGTCTCCTGAGAGGTTCAGGTCTTGGCCTTGACTCCGAGAAGTAGTGCTCTCTCAACATCCCAGGGGGATCAGGGACCCACAGAATGGTTTAGGTTGGAAAAGCATTAAAGGCTGATCTCATTCCAAACCTGCCACGGACTGGGACACCTTCCACTAGACCAGGTTACGCTGAGTGCACTTAGTATAAATTATATCATTTAAGTACATTTAAACTGTGTGGTTTAGACTGGTCAAAAACAACGTTGAGGTTTTACTAGGAATAGGAACTGTAAGTCCATCACATCCTTAAATATTGAATAAGGTCTTAAAAAACCCAAACAAAACCAACAACAACAACACACACCTACAAATCTAATAAAATCCAATACCCCAAGTGTCAACTTCCTTATGTGTACGGTATGGTTTTATGATGTGTCGAGTGAGTATGTGAGCATTCCAGCAGCTCAGCACTCTGCACTAATTTCCCTTCAGTCTCAACAAAGTGGTGAAACCAATGGAGTGGGCTAGACTGAATTTAGTATCAGTGAGGACCTGCTGTATTCCTCATGGAAATGACAGCCTTGTGATAAAGCTCCTTTGCCACCGTGCCGTGTCCTCAGCAGTATTTCACTGAGGCAGTGGCACAGTCCAGGCCTCGATGATCAGGCTCCTTCGCAGGCTCCACTGTGGAAGGTTTCATGTTTGATACAAAATCTATTTCTGTGAAGTTTTCTGAAGTTGCCTTCTGACTTGTCTACACGCACAGGCTTCCAGAGCTGGTCTTGCAAACTGAGGAAGCATTTGCACTTCTTTTATGAAGGTGGGGACAGTGACACAGCTGGTTGGTTCACTCCGCTAATGAAACCATTAACCTAGAGCAGAGGTCTCCATCTCATCTCCTTTGGGTTAAATTCAGCCTTCTTTGCAACACCTGTGGTTGGTCCCTCCCTGTGCTCTTCCCTGGCCTGTTGTGGTAGAGAGTTCTTGATGAAGCTGAATTCCTGCAGATTTGGATAGGGAGTTGATTTATTCTTCTACTACAAAGCAGAAGTGTGTCTGTTTACAGAACACAACATGTTTTTATTTGTGAGGCAGATTATTATTATTTTGTCATTTTGCAAGTGTGACTCTTCTTACCTCTCTGTCCTTAAAGAAAAACACTAGTATTTGTGTAGCAGCTGGATGGACACCAGTTCACTGCAGTTGGATGCTTGTATGCTGTGACTTACCCTTTCATTTTTAACTGTTCTCTAGTAGAGCAGCTTTTCTACAAATTAACCTCTCTGCAGTGGTAACAATTAATTTTATTGGATTCCATTTGTTATTACTCGGTTCCTGTGCTTGTTGAAGTGGTACCTAATAGCCTGCTGCATGGTGAGTCACCTTCCACAAAGAGCATGGCTTGTTGCCAGTTTAAGGGAAAGGGAGGAACAGCTGCCAGCTTTTCGAAAGTATATTGTAACCAACCCTAGTGTAGCTTTTCATGGGTTATTTTAATGCCCACAAAGTCTGGAAGAGTTGCCATTTTTCAATCTCAAGTCAAAATGTATATTCTTAACTTTTGAATTTGTTAGTGAAAAACTCACCTAAGAAACATTATCTCTACAACATTTTCATCCAAGGAGCTTGGAAATGTAAAAACTTTCAGCATGTGTTGCCATTTTGCCACAATTCAGAGATCCAGCTTTGAAGTTAAACTGAGTGGTAAACTGATCTCTGGAATTCCAAAAAATACAGCACAAATCCCTAGCAGTGATATTTATAAAACTTCAGAACAAATTATCTTGACGTGTGGGCATCTCCCACTGCCTAAACCTTCCTGCTCTCACAGAGGTGTGATTCAGAAATTGCTTGTTGCAGCTGGGCCTACTGTTCCTTTCTTCTCACAGGGCTATTCAGATTTTGTTGTGAACTTCTGTCAGATACCCCAGGCTCTGAGAGTAGGTATTGCTGCCACTTACCAGGTGGAACTGACACAGGGCGAAATTATCCCTTTAGAAAGTGCTCTTCAGCAGAGTCTCATAGAGGAGATTCAGAGAGTAATTTCCACGGCTTTGCTAAAAGCCTGTGATACATGAAATTGTGACTGAGTTTGTGTTGTTTCTAAAGGCAGCAATGGAGAAACCAATTCATCATCGATTGTTTGTGACAAGAATCTTGAAAGACTTTGAAAGTGACACATTTTTTCCAGAAATTGACCATAAAGACTACAAGCTTCTGACAGAGTGAGTACCAAAATGCATAACAAGCTTGTCTTCAGAATAATCCAATTTGAATGTTTTAAGGGTTCTATTAAGGCTGTGTTGGTTTGAGTTAGAGGTGAATTTTTCCCCAGAGTCATACTTCACTTACAACCTGGGATGGCACCATGCTCAGCACGGATTTTCTTGGAACTTGCTGTGTTCTTCAACTTTAATCTTTACAGTAAAGAATTGCCTATGTCAGTTTGCTTCAAAAGTAGCTTTTTCTTATTGTTTCCTGGTTTAGAATTACTCATATATTTACTAAGCTTTGTAGCTCTCAGTATGTTGTTAGTAAATAGTATTGGTCTCTGAATGTCTTTGATGAATTGCCTAAGACAATTTCAATGGGTTTGATTTGAGAGGCTTGAGCTTTATACATTTCTAAGGTTATTCATTTCCTCCGGAGAAAATTACTTCTTCCTAATACATGTAGCAGGAAAAGGTGTACAAAAACCTACAGTTTCTGCCATTCACTGTGGTTTCTTCTGTATTATCCTGGTTATATTCCAATTGTGCTTTTATGTCCTCTCCAACACGATTACATCCAACAGGCACTAAGGAGGCAGCAGAAATTCAGACACCTGCCTCCAGGACCAGAGAGGAGCAGACCTGTTCCTCTTCGTGCTGCTCCTGTTTTGGCTCTCAGCTGGTTACAGAGCAGCAGTGGAAGAAATAGAAAGTATGAGGAGTCAAACTCTGCAGGGGGCACAGGAATGGATTAGCAGGGCTCTGGGGGAGGATAGGCAGGGGCAGGGAAGAGGGATGCGGGACAGACTAGGTGGGTGGGGAGGATGAGTCACCTTCTCCAGCTCCGATATATTTTGAAATACTCTGTGCGCATTTGAGTGTCCTGAGAGCTGACCCAAAGCTCCCTCTCTCTCTCGGCTGCTCCTCAGGTATATGTTGTTGTTGGCCAATGTACTGGAATGAACATTGGCATTAGAACATAATTTTGCAAAATAACAGGTAATTTCCTCACTGAAGTGGAAACCTGACGACGCCCAGCCTTACCAAATAAATTTAAAATGTATCTCTCCCTCCAAGTCAGTATTACTCATACCAAATCGTTGTTCTTTCAGAGGGAGATGAAAAGATTTTTGAAAGCATCTATTAATAAGAAGTGTTTCAGAAAACCTGGAATATAGAGAAACTCTTTCTATGGTAGCAGCCACCTCCTTTAGTAATCTCCTGCAGACTTATAAAAAACCTTGTCCTTAGCATCTCCTCTAAACCAACCTAGGAAAAGCAAGGCCAGAATAGAAACCAAAGTGTTCTGTAATCTTTTCTTCCTTGGCAGACATTTTGTATAACATAATGGAGGCTTTAATAGAAATGTTGGGTATTTCTGTATTGAGCCAAAATTGGGGGTGTTGTTTTGTGTCAGACTATGCTTTCTTGATATAAGAGGTGTGTATATAAATCATGGATAGTAGTTAATATGATTCCTAAAAATGCTATATGTGTTCTAAAGACAGTGTTTTCATTTCTTTTTCCAAACAACTTGCTTTTTTTGTTGATTGTGATGCACTAAAGGTGATGAATTACAGGTGAATCATAATGATATTCTTATCTACTTGCTGGCTTTTGCTTTTTCTTCTCCTGTCTCCTTAGGTACCCAGGAGTCCCTGCTGATATCCAGGAAGAGAATGGGATCCAGTACAAATTTGAAGTGTATGAAAAAGCTGTCGTGGCACAATAAGTGAGGGATTTTGTACCTCCATGTAAGGGCAGATATTTTAAATCATGAAGTTTTACTGAGTGTAAAGATACATTAAATTTTTGAAGAAAATCGTGTCTGATGGCAAAATACCTTTGAAGTGAATGGTTCCAAAAACCACACCCCACACTCTGAAGGTACACTCTGCAGAAGGGGGTCTGCAGCATGAAGGAGGCAGATCTGAGCAATTGCACAACAAAGGTTGCACAAGACCTTGCACTGATCTTCCAATCCATGGCAGCATTCCCAACAATTCCGTGGGTAATGAAAGGCATTAGACTATGTCAAAGCTTTTCTACTGAAACGAAGGCTTTTAGTATCTGTCTCCTTGTTCAAAATGTCCAGCACTGAGAAAGCATCAATCCTCCCAAGTTTGAGTGGGATGTTGTGTACATTTATAATAGCCTTTAAAATGTATTGATGTAGAGGTGAAGGTGAGGAAGCCCAGCAGGAGAAAAGGAGTCTGGCAGCCTCACACAGCACTTGAAAGATGCACTGATCCAGGACCTGTCACTCCAGGGTGGGTCCCTGCAGGATCACCAGTCCTGCTACAAAACCTGCTCCAGGTGGGCTCCTCTCCCTATAGGGCCCCAGGTGCTGGCAGGAGCCTGCTCCAGCATGGGCATGCCCACAGGATCACAGCCTCCTTCCTGCGTCTCGGGCTCTGGTGTGTGCTCCCCATGGGCTGCAGGGCTCTTCTCCTCTCCCCTTCCAGCTCCTCTTGCCACAGCTGTTGTTCCCCACAGGTTTTTCCCCACCTTCTGAACTCTGTTACCCCAAAGGTGCCACTGCCACTCAAGTGGCACACAGCCTTGGCCAGCAGTGGCTGTCCTGGAGCCGTTGGCCCCACAGTTCACGAGGGAAGCTTCCAGCAGCTTCCCACAGAAGCCACCCCTGTAGCTCCCCTGCTCCCCAAACCTGGCCACACAAACCCAGCACAATCTGGTAAAGAAGCTTTACTATTTCCCTAGCGTCACAGCTGTGTGAAAGCTTTGCTGCTCTCATAAAAAGTCAATATGTCAGTTTGACCGCAGCCACTTTGAAGTGGAAGAAAATATACACTGATGTCTTAAAATCTGTGTTCCTATGTTCCTGCCCCAGGCATTATCAGTATGCAGTTCGTTTGTCAGCGTGGTTTTGAATAATCTGTGACAAACACGGATTATAAGCAATAGCGGAGTAGTCCTGTTTCATCTGTATTAAATATCGTTAAATATAAAAATAATAAATATATTCAATAAACTAGTATAATAATTTGGATTGATGTTCCCTTAGAATATCAGCTATGAGCACCCCTTGAATTTTCCATGGCACTTTACTACAACGTTTTTTGCAGCACCCACACTCTGAGTTGTCTCAGTTTTCTGTGTTTCCTCTGAAACTGTAAGCACTTCCCTGTATTGATTTTCTTGTTCCATGTGTGCTGATGTTACATCAATCGATAAAAACAAGTTTATGCTTACATTAATGCAGCAAGAAGTCTCCCGAGTTTTAAATTGACAGCACGTTGTTGAAGGGGCGGAAAGAGACTGTTACCAGGGAGATGTCATGGTTTTTTTTTTAAATACAAGTCACAGTGACCCTGGCAAGAGAATAACCTCCCGAAAGTGTTTAAAACATACCTGTTATAGGTCAGTATTGAAAGCTCTGACACTTTGCGAAGTACTGTGTTTAGGACAACTGACATTTATTAAAAATGGGAGAAAAGACTTCATGCAATGTTGGCTGAGGCCAACTTACAGTAGAAAATTTGTGCCTAAGCACAGAGGTATGGTTCACTGAGGCCAGGATGTTTTGTAGAATCATTTAAGTTTCAATGAACTTTTCACTTGGATGCAAAAGCCTACTGAGAACATAAGTGGTTACTCTTGATTCTTTGTGGACTCACTTAGTCTTCTGGAGATTTAACTATGTACTTTATCAGATACAACAACAAATTAAGTTAATTCATGCTTCATGGAAATGCAAACTTCTGAGTCTCCTACTTGAAACTTTTATGTTCCTTCCGTGTAGCTCTCTGCCTCAAAGATGCATTTTTGTTTGGTTTGTTTTTTAGCAGATGCACTGCATTTGGACAGCACCTTTTGTACCATAGCTCTTCAATATGCAGAGCTCATGGAGAACTAGGAAGATGCATTTGACTGCAGTGAAGCTGAACCCAAAATCATGTTCACCCCGAGCACCACTCTTTAACCACACCAAGGTTAAAGGCTTGCTGTCTCAGGATGGGTAGGCAGAAGGGTGTGAGTCTGTGCTCAGCAAGCACATGCAGACTGTTTGCTGTCGGGTGTATTGTGAGGATGGTTACCTGGCACCTGGTAACCTCCCCAGGGTAAAAACAAGTCTCTTATACTGTGGCATGAGGAAAAAAAACCCTGTGTTCCAAATGCGTCTTCCCCATGTTTTGTTTACTCCTGTACCTCATTGATGAATGATTCCTTGAAAAGCCATAGATTCTCATTATGTCCAGTACAGGGGAAAATGTCATGTTTTTACCCAGGTCCATGCAGCTAAGTGCAATGAATAGCATCATGAGTGACGGTGTAATTACCAATCACTAAGAAAAGTCTATACAGGTATAATTTAATCCCCCTCATTCATGCTTTCCTGGGAACAAACTGTTCTAAACATATTAAAATTTTAATTTTCAAGGATAATACTAGATTTAACAAGATAGCTAAAACCAGAGGGTTTGGATAAAAGGTAAAAAACAAACATAAATGTTTTTATTGCTTGTCTATTACTCATTATCTCTTATCTGACAGTGGACAGCGATTTCCATTTGGCAGTAGAAAGCTGATGTTTTCAGTAGTGTTAGAGCCACAGTGTATTCAAGGTCAGAGCTGGGAACATTCCAACAACAAATCTCTGTCGTGGACAGCAATCCATGGAAAAGAAAGGTACACTCTGAAAGTTAGCTAATTTAGCAAATAAAATACTATTAGCATTTATACAGAAGAGCAGAGGAAAAACAGGAAGGGGAGAATGGCAATGATTATCTTATTCAGGTTATCTGAGGAGATCACTGGTAGCACTTGACATGACATCTTAACAGGGACAGACAACTGTGTTGTATTCGTAAGGCAACAGCTATTTTGCTCAGGACTTAAACCTAAACGCAAAACTTACCCTGAGTAGTTAAAAAGTTATGCTAACAGAAGAAGGTAGGAGCAGGCAGAGGCAGCAGCTGTCTTGGAGAGGGGAGAAGCTGAGGGAAGGATTGTTTGTTAATCGGGACAGAGAATTAGGTGAGTAGAGGTGAGAGATCAGGTGACAAAGCCTGGTTAAGTACGAAACTGGGAGGTGCCTCCCTTGTTAGCCAGGTGTGTGTTAGCTGTCTCTGCTTGCCCTGGAGGGCTGTAGGAGTGAAGCCAACCAAGTTAGGGTAGGCTGGCTGAAAAATCTGAAGAGCCAGGTCCTGAAACAGGAGTGGAAGTGGAGACACAGAGAGCTGAGAAGAGGAAATTGATGTTTCCTGGAAGGATACATGGTTTATCGTGTTAGTTTGCCCTGTAGCTATAATTACTAAGAAAACACTTTCAGAGTGGTGCGGGGGTTTAGCACCTGCAAGATGCTGTGACAAAGAATGTCATTAGTGAGGACTTTTCAGGATTTGGGCCTTTGTGTGACTGCCTTTGTCAGCTCCACAGAAATCCTCAGCTAGAGTTGCTGTGCTGAGGTGCCTGCTCCACACCTGAGTGACAGTCCCATCCCAGAGCATCCAGTGCCCCAGGAGCAGTCGCTGTGCCCAGGCCAGTGCTCTTCTGCTTCCTTCGGTGGACTGCCTCTGGGTCTGCATGTGGGAAATCTGCTCTTTTCCCTGTGTCTTCACTTGTTTTCAGCTGGCTCTGGGGTGATCCTGGGTTATTCTACCCTCTGTTCTCTGCAGATTGTTCTGTGTCCTTTCTGTAACATCATAGCAAAATTCATACAAGAAGCCTTTTGTTAGATTAATTGACATGGTTGGAAAAAGAATAGATGAGCTCTCAAGCAGAGTCCTATTCTGATTACATTTTCAGGACTTTTTTCAAGTGACTTGGACAAGAGCTTACATTGCAGAAGTTGCTTGTTCATGTCCAATTACATTGGGTTAGTTAAAGTAGATTATCTTTTTTCATACATCTTGTTTTGCTCCTTTTATCATGCAGTGGTTTAGCTACAGCATTTGTATATCATCTTCAGTCCTTGAGGTTTGGTCCTTTCGATTCTGTCCCTTATCTCTTCAGCTGTCCCATTGGATGGAAAATTTACAGAAATTCAGAGAATGGGGCTGATCAAGAGAAGTAGGTATTTCAAATAGATGTCTCTTAAGTATGGGCTTATTTGTGATTAAGTGGTAGTGAAGTATTTTTCTTGAAATTGGGCCATATATTTGCCTAAGTAAGCAAACCTTTAGGTATGAAAATAAGTATTTTGTGATGTGTGCTGTGAAAAAAAAAAATAGGATGGGGGAAAAAAGTAAATACAATCTGAGAATAAGCGGAACCTGAGAGGACAGGAGATGAATGTTACACCATTACTCATGGAGCCCTAAATCAATGTCTTTTCCTTCCTTGAGCAGTTCAGCTTCACAAGTTCCAGATAATGAGCAGAATCTTTTTCAATAAACAAGCCATTATTCAGAAGCCATAAAATCATTTATAAATTGCCTTATTGATTTAATTGAGATGGACACTGGCATGAAAACAGAACATTTTAATGTTGATCCTTCCTCCAAATGCAGTTTTCCACCCAAAACCCTGCTGGGAGCATTCACATTGGTTTCGGACAGCTGTCCCAGTGGATGGATTACCAGCCCTTCACTGGAGATCCCTGCTTCACCTCAGTATTTTAAAATGGATTGGGCCACTGAATTGCACTGGAGCTTGTTCAGTTGTACTAAGGAGCACTTTAGAAGCTTTTAGTCTTTTTAGTTCTGTATTAGTAGCTCATTGAACATGTCTGAAAAAGCTCCTGAAAGTGATTTCTTGTGAAAACAGCTTAAAAAAGAGCTTCATTTTCACAAGAGCAAGAAGGAACTTTTAATCACTATACCTCCTCCTGTTAGGTTTTGCTCAGAAAGGTTAAAATTTAGATCTGGTCCCACCAGCAGTCCTAGGTGGAAAACTTCATTAATTTAACATATCTAAGTTTAGAAAGACTTTTGGTTTTCTAATTAATTTTAAATCCTTTTTTTCTTATGCCTGTTCAGTTGTTTATCACGGTAAAAGGCAACCCGTTTCACTGGAGTTCTTTACTCACTACTTTTGTGTGTATTGCTATTTCAGTCAGTCAAAATTGATTTCTTTAGTGCTGACTCTCAGTATCTCTCACGAAATTATGGTTATCTTTCAGATGGCATCATGTAAATTCTGTTCCTTTTGTTGCAGACCAGTTTTACCTTTTTTTTCTGTACAATGCGCTATATTTTTTCCTAGTATGTAATTCAGATTCTTTTAGAAACTGCTCTGGACTGAAAAGTACAGCCAACAGGTCTGCTGTAATCTAAACAATTTATGAACGTGTGTATGAGAAAGAATCAGCTCTAAGGATGTTCACAGACTGTGGGAACTGGCAAAAGAGAGTTACCCCGCGAGCCTGCTGATTTGTAGCACCAAGGAAGGTAGCACTTGAATTCTGCAACATTGCACAGGCTTGTACCCACGGAACAAGACATTTATTGCAATATATTCTCTAAAACTGCTTGAGGAAGCCCTGATTCCATCACGAGTCACAATTATTCCTGCAAGCGTCACAAGTGCAATTCCCACACACACACTCAGTTGTCCAATCAAAGTACTTGGCGATAAACCACCAAACACTTCAGAGATAATATTTTTCCAGGCAGAAAGCTCCATGTCATAAATAGCTAATTCAAACATGCGTGACAAGAACCAGGAGATCCCTTGGCACTGCCATGATGTGGCTGAGGGCAGAGGGTGTTGCCAGGCGGCGCATGCAGTGTGCCCGAGGGGCCCCACGGAGGCTGTGAGCAGCGCAGTGCCGTGCGCGCCTCCAAATTGCCTGGGTAAACAAACCAATAACATAACAAGGCACTTGGCTGGATATTACACTGCACGCATGGGGGTTTTTGTCAGACACTTCATAAGCTCCTAATTCCTTCTGTTTGGTTTTGGTCATTATTTTTGAAGCACAAAACATAGCACTCCACTTCTCTCTTAGACCTCTCGACTGATGTCTCTACATCACGACCATAATCCCCCTTCAAGACTTTGAACAAGCAAGCAGCTGTGCCTGTTACATTTAAGAGATGTATTATTAAGAACACTGTTGTTTACAACATTACTTCATTCCTCTCGGCAAACAGTTCTAATACAGTCAACATATGGCTCTGTACCTAATGGTTTGGGATGTATTTATTTGGGATGTATTTACAAATTAGTATATCATAGAAATAGTTTCAGAGTTTGGGGTTTTTTTTCAGTCATCCCAACTAAGCCAAGTTAATTATGCTTCTATATTTTCCCATTTATTCAGTATTTTGAAAATAATTCTATGCACTAATACATAATAAAGTAACTGAATTACTGGAATGACTTATGCAACATTATATCATGCTCAAAAATTTACATGGCAATGCAGTAATAGCTAAGTAATTACATTTGTAAGCAATCATGGCTCCTCCTTCCCTTGAATGAGATCTTGCTGGTGTAGGCTAAGGCTGGCCAGTACCAAACAGACATGATAGTGTTTACAATTTCTCATGGGAAGCAAAATCCAAAACCAGAGGAGGGGGTGGAGATGTCAGATCAAATTCAACTGTTTCCATTCCTTTTCTTTATTTTACTTTCCTCTAAACAAAGTGAAGCAGATAACTTAGCTGATTCCCAGGGTTCCCAAGGACACAGAAAGGCTCATCTGTGGTTGTTAACACTCAGACCCCCTCTGGCCCTCAGGTGTGCTCCGACTGCCAGCTGCCAAGCCAGGGGTTTCCCAAAACAAGGCTCCTGGCCTCCAGGCCTGCAGTCCAGGGCTGGGCTTCCTGCAACTTGCTAGCAGCTGGCAACAAGAAAAATAACTGTGTCATTCTGCCTGCCTGCCCATATCTGGGCACAGTTTATTAAGAATCACCCACCTGGGGCCACACTGTGATCTCAGAAATGTTCATTAGGCCCCGAGGCCTTGATGAACAGCACCTGGGCTGAGCTGCACTTGGGTTATCAGAGACACTGTTCCCAGGATCTAGTGCTGCCTGATGAGCAAGTCCAAGTGGACAAACAGTTTTGATACCGACCATTCAAAGTTATCAGCCAGAATCGCAATCCGGGTGGAAAGGTGCTATGAATAAAGCCAACTCCCTTGCAACCCTACAAACATTGGTCCTAAATGAGCCTCCCCAAGCTCTCCTGAACCTGCAGGGGCTGTGCCCAGCCCCTCGTTCAGATCAGGGTCTCTCAGAGCCAGCCAACGCTCAAGTTTATGATGCTCGGAGGGCCAATGCTGCCAACAGATCCTGGGCTGGGCTGCCCCCTCCTCAGGGCTCTGCCCTTCATCCCTTGGGAAAATGCAAAGGCACTGAGTCCTTCCCTGGGCTCAGGGGGGATTTCCCACAGGTATGAACCTGTTCATGGATTGTACATGCCCTAAACAGGCTCCGGGTCCATGTGCATGTGACTGTGAATGTGCCACAGCAAATGTCGGAGGAATGTTGGTCTCCAATTCTTATAAGCATTAGATTTGTAAGCCAGGCCTATGAGTTACTATCATGCTTCTATTAAATTCTACAGAATCTTTTGATAAATTATTTAAATTAGGCTATCAACTCAGTGCTGTGAAGTTTAAGTGCTGTCAAAATCTTTAGGCTAAAGCTTTGGTCAAGTCTAATGTGAGAAATAAAACTCTGTTGAAAAATAATCTGTACTTGATTATTGACAGCGGATTGAGAACCAAAGGATCCTACAATCCCTCCGTAAGGCAGGGGTTGTGTTAAATAATGCGGCCAGGAACTGTTTCCTTCCAGCTCAGTCGAAGGAAGGAGCCTGCCCTACTCGGATGGCTTGTGCCCTTTTATACCCTGAGGGAGGATCCAGGGTAGATCCGTCTGATCCGCTACGCAAACCTTACAGCTACACAGGTACCCAACAGGTAACGAGTAACCAACCTTCCCACAACAAAACACCCACCAAAACCCCCTGTTCATTTATTACATCTGAGGCTGCGCTTCGCAGGGATGTCCACTCTGAACCCTGTGACTCAGTGAGACATTCTCCCTTATTCCTTTTTACCCTTTCCCATTCTTACCCTTTTTCCTGTCCTCAGCCTCCGCATAGATCACTTTTGCTTGATTTTAATTTTAGATTGATTTAGTCTAGATTGTAGTGTGTGGTAAGTAGTAGAGTGAACCATGCCAATGAACTTTGTTGCACTTTCACTTTTAAACCTGATTTGGTAATACCTTTGCCAGTGGTTATTTGAGCAACCTAAAGCGCTCATTTGTGACAAACATTTGTTGTCAATTAAATTAGTATTCTGTGACCATGGAACTTTCTCCTAGTACTTATCCAGGTAGCCCAGCTGTCAGTGAAATAGAGGAGAGGGATGTCAAGAAGTATGATAAACAAATAGTCCATGTGCATATGCAGACATCTTTGGTGTTTAATAATGAAATTTGTACTGCATGGATGTGTTCCCTGCTCTGGTTTTCCACTCTCCTCCACTTTTAACAGGAACTTCTTGATAGCAATAGTTGTTTTTCTACCCAACCAAGAGTATCCATGGTGATGTTTATAAGAAAAAAATCTAATTATCTTCATAAAAGTGTTCTTCCAAGAGCTGGTTTGATACAGGTTTTTTTTTTTTTGGTCAATGATTCATGTTGGCTATCAAGCACAACAGCACTATGCAGGCAGGGATGGAAGAAGGAATAAGGAAGGAGACATTTACAGCTGCAAGAACTACAGAAGTGGCACTGTTTCGGCAGCAGGAGCGCTGGTATATGCACAAGTGTACACTGCCTCTCCATCTCATAGAATTAACCCAACAACAGGACTGTGAAGAGCAGTAAACTCCTGAAGAGTGGGTGCTCAGTACACATGCCTTTCTGAGGCTGCTTGGGAAAGACTGAGTATTAGGAATGTGGATGAGGTAGAGAGGAGAAGAAAACAAAGATAATTAGAGTCCTAATACAGGCAGAAAAACCCAAAACATCTGCGGACATTCTCCGAACTTAGCTTTTGAGAGAGAAGGTTAAAGAGTAACTGATGAACCTGCCCTCGGAATGTTGTTTGTCTTAGTGGCTTATTCATACCATCCATCCAGCTCTTAGTCATGACAGCCTCTCATTGATCCTGACGTGCACTTTTAAAAAATAGCAAGGCACAAATCCCCTTCACATTGCTCCTGGAACCTTCTCTCTCCTGTGATGCCTAAATCAGTTCCGTGCCGCTGGATGCTGTGCTGTGACTTGCTGCTCACTGTACCGACCATGGTGGCTGGTTTGGCTGTCAGCTTACCTTCGCCTGCCCTGCTGCTCTGCTGCACTCACCTGTTGGCTTTTGCTGTGTGCTGAGAGAGCACTGGTGAGGCAGCAGTGCCTCGCCAGGGGCTTTGGTCTCACACGGCAGCAGCACCGCAGCCTGCAGTGAACAGCGTTTGTGAGGCAGCCCAGTCAAGGTGCGTTCCGAGGAAATACCCTTGGAGTCTCCAGGGGACCATCAGCACGTCCTGTCGCTCACAGACGCGTCTGAGAATACTCCGTGAGCGTCACCACGGGCACCAAGCAACTAAAGAAGACCACAGCACAGCGATGGGAAGTACCAGGCTGGCTGCTCCAAGGGGAAGTCAAGCTTGGGCCACCCAAAGAGCTCCTGCAATGATGTGAGTGGCCCAAGGGGAGGCCATGGATAATGCCCAGCTGGATTTCAGTGGAGCCTTTGGCACTGT
Organism: Vireo altiloquus; assembly: GCA_013396875.1. Lineage (NCBI taxonomy): Eukaryota > Metazoa > Chordata > Aves > Passeriformes > Vireonidae > Vireo > Vireo altiloquus. The sequence continues at coordinate 474,511 of VZRF01006382.1, forward strand.
CTCCCAGAAGATCCCCACAGGACCTTTGTCAGAAGTGAGGAGGCTCAGAGAGCTGCTCCTGGTTAGCCTGGAAAAGAGACTGCCCGGAAGAGCTCTCAGTGCTGTACACAAACAGCTGAGAGTACAAACGAGACAAAGCTGGATCCTTCCCAGCACTCAGTGAAGGGAAAGAGCCAACGCAAATTGAATTAAGGCTCTCCCTCTGTGTGCCAGGAAACACTTTTTCACTGTGAGGGTGACCAAGCACTGGCACAGGTTGCCCAGAAAGGTCGTGGAGTCTCTATCCTTGGAAACATTAAGAAAGTGGTGGCAGGTGGCTTCTAGCTGTTCCCGGGTGATCAGGAGGCTTGGATCAGATGACCTCCAGGGATCCCCTCCAACCTCAACCTGTCTGTGATTTTGTGATGGCGTCCTAAACTTCCATGGAAACCAAGAAGCTTGTTTGACCATGCTTTGAAATGTCACAGGATTGTAGCCTGTGAAATTAACCAGGTATTCCTGCAAAGTCAAACTTGATCACTTCTGAGGGAAGCATCTCCTTGGGCTCATCTTCCTCTCATCCCCATTAAATCCTTGTCCTGGAAGCAGTGTGGTGGTGAGGAAGGCCTTTGGTGGATTGTTTCTCCCATTCGCTGCACCTACAGGAGATCACAAAGCACAGGCAGACGCTGCCGGCACTGTCTCTGTCCGGAGTGCGATGGCCACACTCTGCCCAGGGGAAACAACTAAACAGCTGCAGGTGCTGTGGGGCACGGGGGTGTGAGAGGGGACGGGGCTGGGCTCAGGAGGTGTGGGGGTGACGGGGTGTGTGGGGCTGTGAGGCCGTGGGAGGCTGTGAGGGTACGTGGGGTGACAGGAGGGGTGAGGATGGGTAAGAGCAGCGGGGT
>VZRF01006382.1:477824-494851 GCA_013396875.1 Vireo altiloquus
TGTTGGCATTCAAAGTAAAACAGAATGAAACTACTGCTTCTCAGTTGATCACCAGAACATTACTAGTGTTTTTAGTGGAAAATCTGAATGATTAATTAATTTCCTTTACAGTTAAAGTAGTTAAACTTCTTTTTTCTCTAGAAATATACTGTAAATAAATGAATGTAATCATTTAATCCCTTTCTAATCTTGTATTGCAATTACATTGCTCTGCCAGTTATTAAATACTGGGGTTTTTTTTCTCTAAAGGTTTTCCCTACACACAGGTAAGCAAGCACCTACATGGCATAAAAGTTTTAGTTACATATCTGCAAGTATATATTCATATAAGACCTTTTGTTATTTATGCCACATTAAGCTTTTAATTTTTTGTGTGATTCTCTCTCATGCTGTGAAATGTTTCTTTTGTTGTAGAGCTGATCCTGTCTCCACAGGCAGAGGACTGCTTAAAGGACACTCAAAAGTAAGAAGGTGACGGTCATGCTTTAATCTTCTATAAATGTTATAATTATATTGAAGCTTTTTATTTTAGGTTATGAATGCATTTCTTAAAAGTCTAAAGGGTGGGAAAACCTTTCTTCTTTTCTTCCTTTCATACTTTTCCCACAAAACACAAGGGTGTTTACAGGAGCAATTAGCAGAGTTAAATCCTCTCTTTTCTCTCTATTTCCTTCTGTTTCTCCGCGGGCTCTGGTTTGGCGGGCAGCCGGGTGTGGCTGGCAGCCCCTAGGGAGGTGCAGGTGAGCAGAGCAGATGATGGATGCGGTGGATGTGCCGCCCGAGGGCTACTCCCTGATCAAAGCCGTGTACCAGAGGCGCCTGCGTCTCACGCGGCTGCTGATCGACGGCGGGGCCTACGTCAATGAGAGCAACAGCAGGGGCGAGACCCCCCTCATGATCGCCTGTATGACCAAACACGTGGACTTACAGAGCGCCAGCAAGGCCAAGATGGTGAAATACCTGCTGGACAACAAGGCTGACCCAAACATACAGGACAAATCCGGGAAGACAGCCTTGATGCATGCTTGCGTGGAAAAAGCCGGCCCTGAAGTGGTGTCCCTGCTGCTGATGAGCGGAGCTGACCCGAGCCTGCCAGACCACTCCAACTGCTCTGCTCTGGTGTATGCAATAAACGCTGCAGACAAGGACACGCTGGAAATCCTGCTGAAGGCCTGCAAGGCACGAGGGAAAGAAGTGATCATCATCACCACAGACAAGTCCGCGTCAGGGAGGCAGAAGACAAAGCAGTACCTGAACGTGCCTCCTCCAGACCTCGAGGAATGCACTTCCCCAGCTGATTGCAGCTCCCCATCAGAAATAGAATCCAACGAGGGTCCGGAAGACCCATTCAGCTTTAAAGAGCTGTATGGTGGACACCAGGTGGACCACTCATCCGAAACAGTGCCACTAATGACCAAATCCAGCTCAACACGGTTCAAGCTGACACAGGTGCTGCAGTGTGACCCATGGCTGAAGTGCTGCCCAGCAGTGTTTCAGCAGAGGAAAATTTCTTCTTCACAAGAGCTTCAGGGTATCAGTCCCATAGAAGAGCTCTCCTGTAAAGTCAGTGGCTTTGACTTAGCCAAGGTCACCACCAGTCAGGAAAGCAGAGACAGGAAAGACAGTGCTCATGTACTGAAAACCTCTGATGAAACCATGTCCAGGAAAGCATTACGTGATGCAATAAACTATCAGCCTCCTTTTGTTGAAGAGAAACATAACCCCAGTGAGATTCCCATGGGCATGGATGCCAGTTTGGGACAAATCAGCTTATTTTCAAACCTCGGCAGTATTATCAAGAAAGGAAGTGGAGAATCAAATCACAACATCTCTGGTTCTCACCTAACAAGCAGTCTAAATCCTGCAGGTGATACAGAAGGCAGTAAGTCACCAAAGGGAAAGAAAGATATTCTTTCTACCTACCAGACTTTGTTGCCAAGTCCGAGAAGAGTTCTGGAGAAGATGTCTCCTGTTTCTCCGAGAGGCAGGAATCAGGGTTCTCTAGAGGAGCAGGGTTCAGGAGCCTTAGTGCTGGATCAGACAAGGCCAGGTTTTCTGCCCCCACTGAATGTGAACCCTCGCCCCCCAGGTACAGAGCTCACTGTCATAAACACAGTTTCTGGAATGATTTCTTACGGACAAACTCACTTAGTACCGCCAGGATCTGCTTTCCCCAGGGGGACCAAAGATACAAATCTGCTGCGGAGGAGGCCTTATGAGCAGATTACAGTCTGAGCAGATTCAGCAGTTACTGAGTCTTTAACAGGAGAGCAAAGGGGATCTTTATGATATGTAAATATTCACTGCAGTCCTTGACTGTGATGGTATGTATCACAAAATAGAGCGGGTCTGTGATGTAAAGTAATGTCTGCCTCAGGATGAGTGGAATAGCTCAAACACTAAATTAAAAGACATACTTATGTAATGAGGCTGCCTTCTGCAAACTAAGGAATGCTTATTTTGCTGCTTTGTAAAGTTTTCAACTTGCCTGTGACAGACTGAACCCACAATGGCTCTTAAGCATTGCAGTTCTCATTACAGGTTGTAAATACTACCCCTCCTAGATTTCTCCAAACACAGACCCTTTCTTCCACCCAGAGAGGTGGTGCACATAGAATTGGGGAACCTGAAGCACTGGACGCCAGACTGATTCTGTCCAGGCTGTATATATCCAGAAAACCCCGAGACATCAGCGTGCAGTGGGGTGGGTAGCAGCAGGTGCACACAGGCAGTGTCTCCTGGCCTCAGCAGCCTCACTGCAAGCAAGCAGACCCTACAGAGTCGATGACACTCATTGTTGCAGAGCTGTGCTGCCCACGGAATTCCAGCTAAGGACTGGGACCTTGCTTGAGACGCCTGGCTGGCGCTGGGAGCCGGTGGTGCACAGCCCGGGGGCTCTCCAGCGCAGCGCACCTCGCCGGGCAGCGCTGTCGGGAGCCCAGCAGGGCGAGTGAGGAGCCCTGGGTGTGCCACAAACCAGCCGGCTCGGGCTGCCCCGGCCACAGCCTCTGGAATCTGCTCCCTTCGGAAGAGACAGGGTGGGGGAGGCAGAGTCTGGATCTGAGCCAGGGCCTGCTCCTTTCTGCAGTTCTGGAGTCCCCCAAGAAGAGATCTCCGTGTCAGGCTGAAGCAATCTGCCCCCGTCACAGCCCTTTTCACCAGGGTATGGACGCTGGGACACACCCAGGTGCTGTCCTTACGAGCAGGGGCACTTCACACACACACACACACTTAGGAGCAGGGAAGAGCTTTGTCCTCCTACTCAGACACACTTAAAGAAGATAACGCAACAATTTAAGAGAGGTTGAGGCACTGGCACAGTTTTCCCAGAGAAACTGTGGCTGCCCCATCCCTGGGAGCGTCCCAGGTCAGGTTGGACAGGGCTTGGAGCCACCTGGTCGAGTGGAAGACATCCCTGCCCATGGCAGGGGGGTTGGAATGAGATAGGCTTTCATTGGAGATGGGTTTCCAACCCAAACCATTCTGTGAATCTGTGAGTCTAACTAGAAAACTCACCTGGGAGATGGAAACCCACATTTTGCCTAATTTGAGTCAGAGGACTGAGTTTCCCATGAGTGGAAAGCAGTCCTCCACTGCCTCCAAGCTACTGCGTACTTTTCTCTATCATCTAACAATCTTTCCTTTTGTGTTTTGTGATTCCAAGTATCTCCCTTGTCTTTGTGTGCATCCAATAGATGCTGGATTTCTGGCATTGCGTTTCGCATTTTAGAGCTCATCTTCTAAATATTGAGAAAAAGTGAACATGTTCTGTTTGGTTGTAATGTACAGAAATTTGTTGTATTGAAATTGTGTCTCTGTAATGTGGATTTCAGTACACTGAAATTAGGTATTTTTTCCCTGAAAATACTCAGTGGGTATGACCTGTCTTGTTGCAGCTTCACTCAGAGTTCACCAAATCTGACATGCCTGTAATGTTATTTAGCTTTGCACTTAGTAGGAGACATTTAACGGGGATCTTAAACCAATTTAAAGAGGATCGGAGACATAAAACGATTTCCAGGGGATCACAAACAGGAATATTTAATGGGGATCATACCATAAAACAATTTAATGGGGATTCTAAACATTAAACCACTTAAAGGGGATTATAGACATATACTCTCTGTAAGTAACTTTTTGGGAGTATTTGTTTCCATTCAGGTTCTGCCTTTTCCTTCAGGAGATTTTCCTGGAACAGCCCCTGTGTATACCAGATACAAACAAGGATTAGGTGGACATTTGTTGTGATACAGAAATTTCAGGGAACAACCCATGTCAGTATTAACTGAGTATAAATTGGTCCCTAAGCACAATACACTTTCCAAATGTTTTCATTATAGTATAAAAGGAAATGGCAAATTCTCATCTCTTCATCTCATAATGAAGTTAAATATTTGAAGGGGAAAATAGATCTTTAAAAAAATACAAATTCTTTTTTAGAAGAAATTTACTATCACCAGGTGTTCTAACTGGTATCTTTGCTGAGGGTAAAAATCCCAATTTATGCTGTTTTGATTTTAAAATTAATTATGTATATGGGACTATGGCTCCCTTAAATTAAACCATAATTTTTCTATGAATGCTCAGACAATGGAGGGAAGTGGCAAGTGTCTTGAAAGGGGAAGTTTTCCAGTAGTGTTACCAGTATTTTGTGATTAATTGTGATGCAAAGCAGTGTGAAGTGTTGATATTATTGTTTGTTTACTGTTACAAGTGACCTTCAAAGGAAGAAGCTTTGTTCTCTTGCTGTTGTTATGCTGAATAAATAAAAGTTATTTTTTCCCCCTCAGAGGGAACATGGAAATAAGGACATGCTTTTATTCACTACTTAGGAAATGATGAGTCACCACAAAAGGTACTCACTCAGAAGTGTTTCTCAGGCTGCCTCTGTACAAGAAAATGGGAACAGTTACTTCGATTTAATCCAATACAGCTAAATTTGTCCAAAGTACGATGTGAGAGAGGCTCTTTCCACCTGCTGGAAGCTTCCCGCGGTTCCACTTGTGGAGCAGAGATGCACTTGTGTTATCTTTGAAGCCTTAATCCATGACATTTCCCAGCCACCCCGATGTTCTTTTAGCACAGAACGGTCAGCCTGACCCGAGTCTGCGATGCTGCATCCCTCCCTTCCCGAGACACCCGGGTTACAAACAACACCTTCCAGGTGTCCTTGGCGGCTGGAAGCACCACGGGCTGAGCTCCCCCGGCCGAAGCTCCCCCGGGGGATGCTCAGGGCTGTGGCTGCTCCGGTCCCGAGGGAGGCCAGGCACGGCTCGGTGCCACCCCCGCCGGCACCTGCGGCACCCACCCGGCAGGAGGGACCTCGAACCTGCCTGGGTGCTTTGGGAAGGTGAGACACAATTCGGGGTTTTTTTGGGTTTGTACCGCTAGTCTTCATTTTCTCTGTGAAATGCTGTGAAACCATACAATGAAAGTAACTTCAGAACGACAGTGGTGGCTTCCCAAAAAGTGCTGATTGTAGGAGAACTCTCATTATTTGGGTTTAAGAGATTTAAGAACAGCAAGTCACTACAGTAAAATGTCACAAACCAGCAGTTTTCAAGGTTGTGTTTAAGGTGCAATGTTCAGAATACAGTCTTCAAAATATCCTTCCCTGCACATTTAATTTGGTTTGGCTTTAAAGGAGTAATTGCTTTGTTTTGATCTTTGTCTTTTACAATTACATAGCACTTCCAAAAGAGTATTGCCATAATTTGATGCAGCTACACAAGAAAAATAGTAAACTAAATAGTCATTAGATTTCCTTTCTTTCCCTCATCACTCCCAAGTCAGACCTTTATCTTTCTGCATCTGATACACAGCACAACTAATTACTTTTCCAACTGAAACAAGGAATTTATAAATAAAGATTCTTACATTTTCACCCTAAATTGTTACTGGCACTGCAGTACCTTCAAGGATATCAGGTTTCATAAGGAAACACCTTAGGAAAGCTCAAGGGGGTTTTCTCAGAGTCAAAGGGATAAAATTCCAGTTGTCATCATTAAATATTCCAATAAAAGACCCATCTATTAATCGTCTTTGAAAGACAATAGGCCTTTACTTGTACACAAGTTGACCTTTTTTTTAAACAAAGGCCCCCATCATTATATATATACATAGAAAGAAGTGCAGCACTCCTGTTTCTCGGCAGCACCTGTTACCTGAGCCAGGCATTTCCGGGACTACTGACGCAGGCAGCTGCAGATGTCATATTAATCCAGGGGTTCTGTCCCAAAAGTTATGTCCAGCTACTTAAAAATGATGCTGAAATCTTACACGGAACACCAGAGACGATTTCTAGACATGTACACAGGGCTATTGATTCCCAACTCGGAGGCACGCTGAGGAATTGCAGTAAAATCCTGCATTTTTTTCCCGAAAGCATCAGCAGTTTTGAACATTTTCACATGGGTTTCACAGATGGAGTGAGCTGCAGCCTGCTTTCTTTCAGTCAATTTTAAAGTACAAACCTGACCTGTACATACATTTAAAAAACCACATTAATGGGAGCACCTTCCAGAAACACACTAAGTCTGCTCGGGCAGATCCCTGCTGAGGTTATGAATTTGTGCTTCTCTCTACAACAAGGACAGGAAACACAACCAGGCAGTGGAACCAACAGTGACAGAAGCTGGAATATTCAAGGGAATCAGGTTAAGGGAATTAGGTCAAAACACCTGTAGAAGCAGTAATTCAAGGGAATTCAAGCAAATTATGGCAAAGCATCAGGATATTAAAAATCAACATGCAATTACCCCAAAAAAATGTTAAGCTCAAACCTCAGAAGACAATGGAGTACAATACTTTGAATTTTACTGGAAGGAAAGAGATATTCCTGCAACAAAGAAATGAGCAAACTGAAAAATATGTGACTGGGAGCATCACAGTACAACAACAAATTGGAAACAAAATTGGTTTTCAATTAAAATTTCAACAAATAAAATACTTTTAGCTAGAAAAAAGTCTCTAATTAATACAAGGTGATGGATCAATAAATCTTTCTTAAGACAATTGTCCACACACTTCCTCTTACTATAATGCCTCTTACTACATTAGTACCTTCATCCTTATTAACAGAAATAGTCTGAAAATTGAAAGGCATTTTTAATCAAGAAATTTCAGAGGAACATTGAAACCTACGGAAAGCCTCCCTCTTTCTTGGATATAATGTAGGGTACAATTCATGTACTCCAACAGGCTGTAACTAACCTTTCTAAAACAAACTAATCCAAATATTTATAATTCCCAGCACTCTAACTTCTGTATTTTTTCCTGGAAGAAAAGGATGGGGCCATTTAAATCACCAAGGTGTGAAAGGAGTTATGAAGACCCTCAGCATAATTTCAGATTTAATTTGAAGGTATGAATTTTAAAAAAAAAAAACAGTCTGTTGATTTTTATTTCAGTCAGAGCAGGGTAAGAAATGCACTCTGAATGAACACTGAAGATGGAGAAGGGGAGAATATCAGATGGAGAACCACGTTTGAAAATGTGTCTTTGGGGGCATTTTCTTTGCCTGCAGAGTACGCTGAAACAACAGAAACCTTGGCAAATACCTAGTGCTTTGCTCCCACCAGGATACTTCCCTGCCATGGCAGGACACAAAGACAACTCTCTGCTGTAGTTATCTATTTACTAAGATTCTTCAAATTCACAGAGAAATACAGGGCTTGAAACTGCAGTAAATTCCAAATGTGTTTATAGTACAAGCAACAGATCTCTGAAAGAAGGTAAAAGAAAAATTACTAAAATAAAAGACAGGTACAGGTGGAACAACAGAGACTCTCTATTCCCACCAGAACAAACACCTGACTTCATCTCTCCTGCCTCACTGCCAGCACCACAGTGACATGTTTTATCCTAGGAAAGCATTTGAATATACACACACAAACCAAACCAAATTAATTTATTTATGTGCAAGTCAGACTAGACTAACATAAACAACTTCACAGGGGACTAGGAAACACCCATAGATAAAAATTACATTCATATAGAAATTTATATATATAGGATAATCCATACAGAATAATCAAATTCACCACATAGCCACATTCTGGTAATCCAGATGACATCTTCTTTGAATTTTATCTGATTATCTCTGTTATACTGACACCCATGGATACTGCTCAGACATACTTCTTCCTTAAAAACATTTCTGCCAATTGCTGATGTTTTTCACTTAATAGTTTAATGACTTTTAACAAATCCCAGGACTTCAGGTGGGAACCAGTCAGTGGGAAGATTTCTAAATAACAGAAAAATGTGTCCCTTTGGTCCCAAAAGGGCCTTATCACTGAGAGATGAAATCCTGTAAATCAGTGAATGCAACTGCCTGCAACAAACCATAACTCAAAAATACATCATTTCTCCAAACTCACTGTAGAAATCACACAGCCAAACCTGACCCTTTGGTGGTTACTGCCACTCACTTGGCCTGGTGCTGTAAATGAAATCACTAATTCTGTTTAGCTGTCTCAAGTATAATCAGTTTCTTTCTTTCCTAATGTGAGAAAATATTTCCTAATTGCAACCAAGCACATCTTAGTAGATGACCAAAATGAGAAAAGCTCTATTCCTCAATAACAGAAAACAGTTATTAGATAAATCTCTCAAAGGGGTTGTAAGTAACAACAGGGAGTCTGGAATTTTAAAGTAAAATAACCATATTTCAACATCTAGGATTAAGAAATGTAACTACCTTTTCTATCACAGCTGTACCAATGCCATATAAGAACCAAAAAGTTCTGAAATTTACTGTAGTACTAACAGCGTGTAAAATGTTGTGTGCAATATCTGAGGTAACAAAATTCCCACAAGAACCATGTGGGAGGAAAGGGAAAAGGAGTACAAGAAGTTGACAAAGAAATGCTTCCCAGGGCATCAGCTTTTATTCAGAAGCTAAAATGTCTTCTGTGATTGTGGAAGACACCTTTGGTTTTTTCTGGTGTCCTTTGTGGTGTGAGGCAGAAGCCACAGAGCTGGTGTCTCCATCTGTGGGAACTGCAGCAGTCAAAGAGGCAATAAATGGTTTAAATTAACCAGGTCATTTCCTGCTGGAGGTTAGCAGGGTTTCAGCTTTTGTCAGGGGCAATTTTCACTGCTTGAAATTGCTGATAAAATTCTGGGAGCTGCAGGGACAGCCAAGCCCAGAGCAAGCAAAGCAGAGCTGTGGTCACTGAAGGAGCCCCATGGGCACCCTGCCCTGGGAGCCACGGGGAAGGAGCCCTGGCGACAGCCCTGGGGACAGCCCTGGGGACAGGCACTTGCACCACTGCCACCAGCACTGCTGCCACAGAGCCCAGCCCTGCCACCACCCCAGGCTGCTGCTCCAACACTGCCTGGCCGCTGGGAGCATGGACACAGTGACCACTGGCAGGGTGACCACGGCAGGCTGGCACTGTCCCCTCTGGGGCGTGTGGCACCATGGGTCCCACACAGCAAGCAGGGGACAGTGGGGAAGGAATCTCTACCACATCTCCATTTGTGAAGCCTCTCTGTACAGAGCTGAACAAAAACTCCTCCCATAACCACAGGTGTGTTCAACACAGTCCTTTTGGCAAGGAAAATGCATTTCTCTGAACAAGAGATCCTCACATTTGAAAGGATTTACAATATAAAGCATTATAAGGTCATGCACTGCCTGCTTTGCATTTACTATTCTATTCCAATGGCTTTTTTGAATTCAGAATTTTGTGGCTCAAAAATGTCATAATAAACCATGCTTTTATCAAAGTTTTCTCGGATGAGAAGCAAGTCTTCTACAGAATACACATCTTCCTTTCCTGTCCAAACTGTGAGGCTGTATCTATGTCCAGGAAAAAGGGGGGGAAATAAAAACAAAGAGAAAAACAGTATGTGAGTATGTTAAAATAAAGCATGTAAACCAGAAAGACATTGCACTAATCAGCACCTAAAAATATTCAGGTATATACAGCGTCTTAATTTTTGAAATGTAATTAAATACAAACAACTGCACCCCCCAGACCAATTTATCTGCAATTTATCTGTGATTGTCCTGCCAAACCTGAGAAGGAGTTGAATAAAAAACCTCAGGTAAATATTCAGCAAAGAAATTTACCAGACCGAGCATTTAAGGTTTGATAAAGTAATCAATAGTCACAAGCTGAGCCTCAAAACAGGAAATATGATGCAATCCCAGACGCAGGTGATTGCTGTGCTCTGTGCTTTGTCACGTCAGTGATATGTGGAGATGCCACCTACCCCAGCTCTCATTAATTGCACAGACCTGCTCAAAAAGAATGAAATCCCCCAAAGCATTATTCAGTTAAAGGCATTACCCTTCACATCCTCCACATGACATACACTTAGTTCTTCACCTTTGTTTAATAAAACTAGTAATTTTATAAATGGGTAAATCAGAATTCATGCCACTTAAAAATCCTGAGTTTTATGTTGAGGTAAAAGAGACAATCCTAATATTTCAGTGGGAATAATGTTTCTATCCAGTGAGGATATATTTGAGACTGGCACAATTCACAAGACTTATTCTTCATGCAATAATATTTTTACCTTAGTTTCCCAGTATAAAATGCTTAATTCTAATTTCTGTCTTGTGTCTTTACCGTAAACAAGAATATCAGCATTTTATTTATCCTCCCTGTTGTTTCTAAAGAATTAGAAACTTTTCAGAGGCTTTCTTAGGTTTTCTGTCTTGGGCTTTGACCTTGGTTGGAACAACTTTATTAAACTCTCAGTAGGCAGAGCAAGTGAAAAAGATGAGTAAATGGCAATATGTGGGAAGGTGGGTTTATTCTCCTTCTATTATATGTGAATAATTTTTATAATGAAATGGTTATGGGTTTGTAAGAACAATCTTTACAGGAAAATGTAAGTTGGTGTATGAAAACCACTGAATACATTTCAAGTGCCTCAGCAGAATTAATTAGCTTGGAGGGGAACATCTGACTTTCATCAAAAAATCATCTTCAGCATTTTTCAGGTGACAGCACTACAGAAAATATTGAACCCTATACAAAACCTTTAGAATGCATGAATTCCCAATTGCAACATCAAATTATTTGGTCTATTTAACTATGTTCATCTCAGGAAATATTTGTAGCAGATCCGGATTACACACCTACACACCATTTAAAAGCCCTCCTTGTAGGTAATGGGAAAGAAGCCTCTGGATTCTAACTATTGTAAAGAAATTAATAGTGATCACCTCTGGCTGAGGAATCAATTTGAGAGCGGAGGGAAATACAGAACGGAGAGAAAAAGCATTTCCAGTGTCCCTGGGATGAGCATGGGCACATAAATGTGGCAGTTGAGTTTGGTAACAGCGAAAACAGCAGCATGAACTTCAGATGGAAGAAGCCATTTATTAAGAAAATCTTTCCTTTTCTATGTCCAGGGTTGCTAGAGCAGAGCACAGTTCTTAGTTCTTGGGTGAGCACCTCCTCAGCATCATTGCTTAGTTACAGAATAACAAGTTGGAGTAACAAGATGTAAAAAACACCTCTTGCAACAACATCCAGATTACAGAACAACATGAAACAGTTGCCAGCAACTTCTCCTGGTTCTCGGGTGTGCCTGGGAGAAAGCAACTTCTTCTCCCAGACAGGGCCAGCAGCTGGAAAACTTCTCTGTGATTCAACTTGTCAGCATCCTCACAAAAACACAAGGGGACATGAGCCAGTCAGGGCAGGGGAGGGCAGAGGCCACAGCTCTGCCCTGTGGGACTGACGAGTGGCACTGACCATTGTCACTGACCTGGGGCACTGCTGCAGCAGCCAGCGGAGCTGTGGGATGGAGCTGGGCACCAGCACAGCCCTGACAGGGAAGGTCACGGGCTGGGACAGGGGCTGGCAGAGCTGGGACATCTCCTGCACCATGGGCCACGTGTAACCTGGGGACAGAGAGGCACTCAGAGCCTGGCACAGCCCCTGCAGGGTCCCCAGAGACACACAAACAGCTCCTCCTGGATCGGTGACCATCCTGTAATCCTGCAGTGGAGCAGCCACATGCTCCTGAACAGGAAATATCCCAGCGCAAAAACTCAATAAATGCAATATTAACTGCATAATATTAGGATGAAAACCTTCACTTCCCATAGATATGTACTTACTTTACATATAGCTGTATGTATATGTCACATTTTTATTGTATCTTTGCTCTCTCTCTAAAAAACTCTGCTGCTGCCATTGACTTCAGCACAGCCTAGTTGTATATTGTCAGGGACCCTTCAAAAACAAAACCTTTAAGAAGAAGTTAGGAAAAAAGATTAAATTAATTCACTACAAATTAAATTACACACAAATGAAACACATAGAAAAAACATTTTGTGACTAAAGATGCCAAAATCAAGTAATCTACAACACTGGAAGTGCCTTTGCTGAGATTTTTACACAGACTGGAGCTACTTCCAATGTTATTTAACCATTCTTTGGTTTCTACAGGCTATGAAAATCCTATAACAGCAGTTAATAACTTCTTTCTCAATTACTCATATGCAATGTAGTGAGTGGAAAGACTTAGAGAACACTAAATAGTAAGAAACTAATTTTGTCAGGCAAGCAGCAACTTTTAGTTGAAATCACTCAAATGAGCTGGTTTTCTTAAGTCTTATAGTAGAACCTGAATTACTATTTCCATAAACTGAAATTTAAAATGGAGACAAAATTCAATCCATTTTCAAAGGTTACTCAGTATTTTTAATGCACTTCCCAGCAATTTGCTTCTGCAGTGCAAATACCTGTGAGAAAGCATGAGCAGTTTAACACAATTGCAATGTATCATACAACAAAATACTAAATCCTGGTAATGAATAATTAGCAATGGGAATGGTGTATAATTCTGCCATTGGGGCCCCAGACAACTGGAGAGGACTCTGCTACTCACAATGGGAATTGCAAGTGGAAGCCTGTGGAAAAAACCCTATAGTAATGATAATTGGAAAGTTTACTGCAAAAATTCAAGTATGCAGGAGAAATTCAATGTTAGGGATTAGGCTGACCCACAATTCGATTTCAGCAATCAAAAAAAAGCAGAGACCAATTTTCAAATTTTCAGCTGATCTGTTTTTCCTCAGGAAACGTGCCAGGATTCCAATCACCACACCAGGGCTCCCAGGATGCAGGGAGAGCCCTCCCCGAGACAGAGGCTAAGAAGTCCCTCAGAGTCCCTCAGAAGCGCTGAGGATGTGAGAAGGAGCTGGAGCACAAACCAGCGGAGTGTAAGAGCCCCAAGATGTGATCTCCCCTCCAGCCCCGGGCAGCCCACGGAGGCTCCCCAGGCACCACTCCCCGCCCGGCTGCTGGAAGGCAGCGAGCCCCAGCCTTACCTTGCTCTCGGTGGCAGCCCGTGGTCCAGCCCAGGGACAGCGTGGCGTGGGGACACGAGCGGGTGACAGTGCCCAGGAAGGCGCGGGGCTCCAGCGGCGCGGGGCTCCCTTGGGGCCCGGGCAGCACATCCCCGTTCAGCCACACGGGCCGCTCCAGGGACCGCCCCAGCCGCCCCAGCAGCTCCAGCGAGGGTCCCACGGCGGCCAGGCTGTGCCGGGACACGGCAGTGTCACCGCGGGTCAGGGAGGGTCCCGCACGGCCATCCCCGCACTGCCATCCCGTACCACCACCCCTGCTCCCCGGCCTCACCCCGACCCTGGCCCCTCTTCACCTCGGGCCTGGGAAGGGTTTTAACAAAAGAAAGGCACTGCAGCCTCTAACTAACTTCTGTTTGATCAGACCTGAAAGCCACAAACGCTGCAAATTCAGCCCAAAGAGTGGAAGTCATCCCTCCCCACCTTAACCACGCCCCAGGCGGCAAAGATTTCAGCACTGTTTGAGACCAAAGTTACCTTCACACCTGTGCAAGAAGGATGATACAGCTGTACTAGGAGAATAAAAAGCCCAACACGGACCAATTTCAGGCAACTAAAAGAGTTAAAAGGCACCCACTTGAACATTTAAGGCCTGGTCATGGTTTTACCCACAGTTCAAAAGTGTGGCAGCACAGAGAAACCTGCCTGTGCCACGTTCATCTGACAGCTAATTATTACATTCTTAAACACCTCTTGAGCAAGCAGTGCAGACACCTCGTGAGCATTTAACAAAATCTTCAGTTGCATATTCCTACTGTCCTCTCAAGCCAAAAGAAAAAGCACAACCAGCTTGTTTCTAACTCTATTCTACCAAAACTGGCCAAGTACCATGGATGGAAAGGAGATGTGGACCAATTGGGAAAAGAAAAGAACACCAAGAAAATCTTCCTTCTGCCACTGCACATTAATTAATGCACTATGTAACATCGAGGAACTTAAAATCACTATGGTCAGAGCTTTGAAATTAGGTTAGTTCTAAAGCCAGCAACTGTCCCCTGAGCTTCTTGTCTGGTTTTCTCTGTGAACTCATTCTGTGTATTTTGTCTTTTGTGCTGTTGGGAAAGCTGCACAGAGGCAGGAATTCTGCTCACTGGGATGAGCTCCAGTTCTCTAGGAGAAAAGCCAATGAGGGTTTGAGTTAAGGTGTGGGCTTCAGCATTTTTCACACTGCCTGGGGCCGGAATGGTTCATATCTTCACATATGCAAGGGACTGTCAGGGCCAGCGGAACACCTTCACTGGTACTGCAAAATATCAGCTAATGCAGTGAGAAAAAAGCCCAAAACAAAACAGTAGCACAGGAAAAACAAAAACAAAAACAAAAACAAAAACAAAACCAGACAAAACCAGAGCCGAACAACAACAAAAAACCCCAGCCCCCAAAACCTCAGACCCCAGAGAGCACTGATTTTGTTGCACAGCATTTAGGAAATTCAGACCTACTGTTCATATGAAATGATTTTGGCATTTCTGAAGCAGGACACCTGAAGACCTTTTGCAAAATACATTCATTTCAGTAGCCAAGGCCAGTAGGAAATGTAATTATGTGGTCAACCAAGCTAATAGAATACAGATACAGAAAGCAGATTTCTGAAGTACCATTGAAATAATCTTCCAAACTTCAGCAATGGCATCCACATAACTATCCAAAGGAACATCAAATTCTGTTAACACTTTTTTGACTCTATCTGCACTGTGTGATGTATTTTTAAGTGCTTTTATACACTCAGACTTTTATAATGCAATGTACTTTTAAAGGCTTTTTTGAATCACTGCACTTGGCTGTAAACTCCTTGTGGAAAAATGAAAGGTTCAGTGGTTTGAAATTAATTTAAGCAATAATTGAAATGAAGGAAAACCCCCACCAAAACTCACAAGAAATAAGCCCAAACAAATGCCTACTTCTCTTTTTTCCCTTGTCTGCTCAGAAGGACACACATAGATCCCTTAACAATAAAAGTATTTAGCCTGCCCACGTTTTGTACTTTCGTGACCTTTCACATGAAAACCATGACTGTGTTACACAGAACTACAGGCATAAATCACATTTTACAACTATCTCGAAGGTTTCCTTGCATTTCTATAGAGTTCTTAAGCATTGATGAAGCCCTTTGTAATTTGCTGCCAAAACAGACTTAGCACATGGAAACTCAGACAAAGCCAGAGTCAGGAGCTGAAGGGGTGCATGGCTGGAAATCACAGCTCACTGCCAACTCTTTCAAGGCAATCTCGTGGGGTTTTCAGGTGTATTTTCCGTAGGGACAATTAAACAGCTAATGGTTCCAACTGTGAATGAACCTCTGAACATTTAGCTAATGACTTAGGCCACAGAAAGGAGCCTTCCAAAGAGGCACCACCATTTCACCTGCCCCACGGGAAAGTTCTGCTCACAGTAACCAATTCACTGATTAAAATACCATGTAGCTCAAAACACTTGGAAAGGTTTTGTTCTTGCCATGCTTTGAGTATTATGGACTATGTTTCCATAGGGATTATGTTTCTGAATACACCATGCTAAACTGCACAATAAGGAAGAGTTTGGTTGACAATCACCTGTAGAATTTGTAAATGGTAAGAATGTGAACAACATAATCTTTCTGTTGAGATACCTCTTAAAGTCCAGCTTGATGCCTTTTTTGGTGTTGACCATCTCTGCCAGCCACTCCTGCAGGGTGATGTCACTGTCAGTGTCCGGGGGATGAGCCAGGATGGGGTCCCCACTGCCTCCCCGAAGGAGAACATCTGCCTCCACCATGTGCACATCACCTGGGGATTGAGAAATTAAACTTCAGCTTTCGGTGCTTCGGGGCAACATTTACCCAGCAAGTCTGTCTGCAGCAGCCTGTGCACCCTGACTCCAGACAGGAACTGCTGGGACACCAAAGAGGCAATTTTTCAGGGGTTTCAGTCACTGAACTCTTTGCAAACCTACAAGGATGTGAAAACTGATCTTTGAGGATACATTTAGCCAAGCAACCACGTGGGGTTTTCTCTTCAGGGGAACAGACAAACGGACATCCAACATGTGAATCCACTCTGGTGGAATTTCAGATCTTTTTCTCTCAAAACAGGGTCACTGACAGAGGAAGGATGAACAAAGGATTTAACACTGGCAGACACTGGCAGAGCATTGCCCTTGACTCCTTGTCAAAACTGACCAGGAAACTGTTAGCTGACAGGCAACACAGGCAAAGAGGGATCTTAGGAGTGCTCCAACTCTTGAAAACAGCTTTATATCATGAATCTGGGCAGTGCTATCAGCTCTGCAGAGAACCCAATGCACAGAGTTAGAGTGACATATGAAGAAAGGAGTTAGTGATCGTATTCAGGATAAAGCATAAGATATATAAATTTACACAAGTATGTTTCTGCCAAATATTTACATAAATTTACATAACATTCAGTGCCTGCCCAGGCTGGTGCATCAGTGATCTTCCGGCTCTGCACAACTCCCTGACAGGAGGGGACAGCCGGGGGGGGTCAGGCTCTGCTCCCAGGGAACAGGGACAGGAGGAGAGGGAACAGCCTCAGGCTGGGCCAGGGCAGGCTCAGGGTGGATTTGGGGAAATTCCTTCTTGGGAAGGGCTGCCCAGCCCTGGCACAGCTGCCCCGGGCAGGGGTGGAGTCCCCATCCCTGGAGGGGTTTAAAAGCCATGGGGATCCCGGAGGAGGGAGGTGAAGGGGAA
>VZRF01006382.1:495258-531174 GCA_013396875.1 Vireo altiloquus
GCGCCCGGCGGGGCCCGTGGGGAATAACTCAGTCGGGATGAGCTGTCTCTGCGTCCTGTGAAGCACGGCCAGCGAGGGCAGAGCTGGGCCGCGGCACAGGCAGTGGCTGCACCCCGCACTCACGGACACCCCGGACAGGACAGCACGTAAGGAAGACGAGAGGATCGAGTCTTAAGCTCTTCCAGGGGAGGCTCAGGGTGGACAGCAGCAGGAATTTCCCCATGGAAAGGGTGCTCAGGCCTTGGCAGGGCTGCCCAGGGAGGTTTGGAGTGCCCATCCCTGGAGGTGTCCAGGGAAGGGCTGGAGGTGGCACTCAGAGCTCTGGGCTGGGGACAAGGTGGGGACCAGGCACAGCTTGGACTCCACGGTCTGGGAGGGATTTTCCAGCTTGGTTAATTCTGTGATTCTGTGTGAAATGAGGATGTTGGTGTACGTCCACGTACGCGTTGCAGACTTGTCACGGTGGTCAGGGTCCGCATCTCCTGCAGCTGAACCCTGCTCCTGACAGCAGCACAGCTCCCACCTGCAGGGCAGGGAGACCCGGCCCAGGCACAGGCACTGCCCCTGAGCAGATGCAGAGGTTGCCTGGGGGCACAGAACCTGTAGGGCAGTTCCTAGTGGATTCTCAGAGAGGGGCAGTGCTTGGGCAGGTGCCAGCTCTGGGTTATTTGTGAGTGGAGGTAATGGAGGGAAAGGGCGGCAGGGTGAGCTGGAGCTGTGGAACACAGTGAGCACCCAGGACACACATCCCGTCCAAATCTCTCTTTACTTCATGATAAATAAGAGGCGGGAGATTGCAAGCACTGTAGTTCACTTTATTGATCATGACTGAAAAGCAGTTAGTAGACGATAAGTGCCAAGAGGCAGCTGTTCCTTCGGGTGCCCTGACCCCGTTCACAGACCCGAAACTGTTCAGCCTCATGCTGGAGCTCCCGCGGGGGCCTGGGTGCAGCTTGTTTTCAACAAGGACCTGTTTTGTTTGCACTGTGCCTGGGTTCAGCCCTTCTCCCTAACGACAGTTTCTCAGAAGTCACCGCAGAAGGTGAAATGCAGCTCAGTTCCATCCAGGATAAGATATCTTGAAGCCTGAACCCTTCTAGGACTGGAGTGTTAAAGCACAGGTAACAGCAGAGCAGATTAGGTTAAATTACAAACTGTTTTTGATACAAAAACATAAAATATCCCCTATTAGCCTATCAAGAAGGCATCCAAGTTTTAACACTCTCATTATAAAATTGTACCAGCATTTTTACTGAAAAGAATAAAGATCTCGGATACATTTAGTTTTGGTTCTGTCCTCAATAAGCAGTTGTGTGGCTGCTACCAAACCCCAACCGCAGTTCGACGAACCTCAGTACAAATCACATGCATCACAAATACATAAATAGATCTAAATGACCCAGTATCAAAAATACATCCTATGCAAGAACTTCAGGAATACTAAAAACCCCAGAATGGTTTGGGTTGGAAGGGACCTTAAAGAGTTTCAACCCCACCTGCCATGGGCAGGGTCACCTTCCACTAGAATCAACCTGTTCATGAAAATTCATACTTAATACATCTGTTCTCCCTGAAAGAAAAGGTGGCTACTAAAATGTGGCAAAAGCAGTAGACAGGAGCAGAAAAAATATTGCAGAATTCTTGTCTGACTTATTGCTACATGTAGGTAACATCAAGGGTAATCTGTTATTTCCTAATCCTTGAAAGATCAAATTGTAAATGGAATTCTGAACACGGAGTAAAGAAAAAAGAAAAAACGCTCTTTATAAAAATAGCATCCATTTAAGTTAGATAAATCCTTATAAATACAAGAAAGGAAACAGTTACTCTATAAAACATTAATTGAGAGTATATGTTCCTGAAGCACCAGCATCACATCCCCAGATTAAGGACCTCAAGCGTGAAGTCTTTATCCACACACCCGGAGCTGCCCTGGCACACAGGGCTCGCAGGCAGCTACAGGACATCCCCATCTGAACCTGCAGTGCCAAGGAAACACTGCTGGGCCAGCTCTGCCTCAGCCTTCAGCACGTGCAGAGATCACACAGAACCCCAGCAACTTCAATAACCACTGGCGCCAGGCTAAGAGGCAAGATCCTATGGCTTGGAGTTACACTGCCCCTGGAAAATGCTACAGCTGCGTAACCAGAACGAAACCTGCCCTCTTCTGCACCTGTATTAAGTGTAAACTTCCAGAACTTCATGACACAAACTACAACTCTTCTGTGGTAGAGGAATCAGAGAGGATCTGAGGGTCATTAAAAAAACAGTTTGAAAAGCTATTGAAACATAACAGGTTCAGAAACTGTAACATTTTTTGTGTTTGTAGCACTACAACTTTGGTGTTCAGATCTGGAAAATCAGCATATGCATGTCATCAGCCTCATCAAAACAGGTGTTCTATAATGAAAAATACTAATTCCATTTTCAGTGGCAGAGCTGCAGGATCAGACATTCCACCGTCAATCACAGGAATCAGAGCACTGTCCAAGTCATTCAGATACTTCTGTGGAAGGTAGTGCCCTCCAGATCCAGCTAAGTATTCGACCTAGGAGGGAAACATATTAACATTGATATTAATTAACACTTTCTATATTAACAGGACTACTCAAAAAGTGCTGTATCATACTAAAAGAATACTTTTCTACTATACAATGAGAAACTAATGACTAAAACAGCTTCTTTCTCAAATGTCATCATCAGCCTGGATCTGCAGTAGGACAAAACTCTTGAAACATTCATGGAGAGCTCCAAGGTATTTAAAAAGGAAGATACTTCAGAAGAAATGGAGTGTCTGCAATAAAAGTTGAAAGCTTACCATGTCTGAGTCAATGGAAACTCTGAGTCCTATCTTATTCATCCCACTACTTTTCAAGGTTTTAAGGTGAGGGCGAAGAGCAGTGCCGCAGGCAGTGGCAATCTCTTTAGCAAACTGGTGAGGAACAGCACTGGATAGTTCCTGATCCTTTACAAAATAGTAAACCTGAGACCAGAGAAAGGGAAGGGCAGTCAGCAGCCTAGTACATCCCAAAGTTAGGAAAAAGACCAGTTCAGTATCACAAACACTGAACAGAGCAAGCTCTGATGCTGGTTTGCTGGCAAAGCTCGCAAGTATTTCATCCATACAACCAAAATCCTTCAGGAACCACAGGAATGCCTGGATTAGGCATTTACAGAGCTGTCAATGCTAACAGACTCCTAGTCTTTCTCAGAGGAGAAAAATGACAAGTATGTAAACTCACCACGGAGCTGCAGAGAGCATGGCAGGACACCTACACATAAAATCAGCTCATTTTAATAGTATCACTTAGTACCATCATGCTACCACTTAACTACTCAAAAATTAGCAAGAAAGACATGTAATTCACTCACTTCAGTGCACTTCATAACTTTTCCCTCTCTTTCGAAGTCTCTGCATTGAGGTGGCTTTTCACTCTGAGTTCCTTCCATTGATTTTCCATCAACTGGGCTTAAAATTCTACAGAAAACAATACTATGAGTAGTAATTTGAACAACATTTCATGCTTTAGATAGAGTAACTTCTATGAAATAATATTTAGCCATCCTTCAAGGCTATTTAAACAGCTTTACAACAAAACACAATACAGGATTTACATCATGCAAATACATATGGTACAAAAAGAAATATCCTAAATAGGGAACTAACAGGATTAAAAGGAAGGTTGCAGGTTGAAGATGCTAGAAGCCATCTTCAGAATCAAGCACTTTCCATCAAAAAAAATACTTTAGATTAATTTCAAGAAACTAAAGGTTGATATTTGAACAGTGGGAGCAAGAATTTTCTCGCATGTCTGGCTTTGGTAGTACATTTACCCTTTGTTTGTTTTCTCTTCAGTTTCTACCCAGCAAATATCTACATATTCTTTCACGTCCCCTGCACCCATTTCTCCACAGGTTATTTTGAAGTCCTTCTTGTCTCTTAATGCCAGACGTAGGCTCTCCATTGTTTCTCGTGTTATTTGCACCATTAGTCCATCTAGAAGAAAACCAAGTAAAATTCCAAATTATCCACAGGAAAAACACCACGGCTCATTACAGAATCTTGGCTTAAATTCTGCAGGGACCAACCAGGTCCTACAGCTAATTAATAAATGTACATATGGACTCCATGCCCCACCTGCAGCACTAAATGTTACATGAAAGAGGAAGGAAACCTTTTCTGTCAACAGAACTCAAACTAAAAAATCATTTTTAAGTTAGTTTTGGGAAAATTTTTTTGCATATATGTGCCAATATACGTACTTCAGCAATATGGCAATGAAAATAGTTCCATAAAGAAAAGACCTGCACTGATTAAACACAGTTAATATTTGAATGCTTTCAAACAAGTAGGTGAACTATCATGTATTTTTAGGCAGCATTTATTTGCAATAGGTTTCTTACAAAGTTAAAGAACCTGAAAAGAAATATTTAGCTTACTAAGGCATTAAGACTTCACACAAGACTTCTGCTGGTACTTTTTTTTCCCCCAAGTCTCTTAAGAGGAGAACAGAACAAAATTCTTACCTTCCACTATACTGGATTTAGCTAAAAATCCTGAAGATGTTTTTAACGCTCCGTTAAACACCACAAAACTTGCACCTGTAACTAGAAAAAGTAGGCAGAAGTGAGCATCACTTCATGTCACTCCAGTCAGTCATAACTGACATTAAACTCACACTCCTCTTACAACACATTTTAATTTAATACCAGAGATGTATTTTCTGTGCAGCCTAACACTGAACTGCCATTTCTGCTCTAGAGATGAGATTTTTCTCCAACAGACCTCTTACCTTTCCTGGGATGTCCTGTGGCACTGATTGCCTGTGTGTGATAGAGGCCGTGCTTGTTCTGCACACACACCAAGTGAGAGTCTGCCTCGGTATTAAAACTTGCTCCAATGCTAATTACATGTTCATTAGAGGAGTTGATCACCTTCATCACCTGTCAATACAAAATTTGCCATTACACTGAGAAGTTCCACTAAGCGAGGGTGGTTTTGGTTTTTGTTTGTATTTTTTATTTTTTAAAACAATTCTTAAGCAGAACATCATCATCAGGAAATCTGTAAGAGAGAATACTTGAAAATACAGGCTGAAAGGCTTTGAGAACTGCTGATCTTTCAGTACTTAATAGCAATCCTAAATCTCAACGCATCATTATCCACCTTCCAGCGTATCACAGAAGGAAGTGTGTGCTCAGGTAATTCCATGTCCTTCCCATTACAGAGCTAGGTCAGTGTAAACTTCAGAGAGGTTTTCTTCAAACAGCTCATGGTAGAGGTGTGACTGGTATTACACAAAATACTGAAGACAAAAGCAGCTTGGATTAGAAAGAGTAACCAAGATGGGTATACTCACCTCATTATACTTCCTTACAGGTATTTTAATACAGCTTCTACCCATTTCCACATGGACAAACAGGTTGTCTATGGTATGCAAAGTATACCGATAATTTCTAAGGTCCTAAAACAGACAAAGTATCTATGTTAGCAGACAGTTAAATTCTGTTTTGGTACCTTTTCCTTACCTTCATCACATAAATGAAGGTACTCTAAATACATCTCTAGGACTTCTACAAAACAGTAATGTTAAGAGTGGTTAAAGCCTTAGGTATGCCTCTTTGCTCACCGGGTGTGTGTGACAAGCACCTCAGGGAATGTATTCAGGAATTCATAGCACTCACGAGGTAGCTCTGTGAACCACTGAGTTATTGACCCTATGGCTACTTCATGCACATTAGAACCCCACTGTTTCAGGGAAAGAAAAACTTCAACACCCTCCCTCTCTGACAGAAAACTGAAGTGTGGAAGACACCATCTAGATGAGTTTGTTTCCAGGCTCACAGCCTATCCCTTACAGCTCTAACTTGATGATTTACAGATTGAATACTGCACCAGTTCCTATCCCTTTCTGTGACAGAAGTAATCACCCAGCACCTCTTCCACTTCCAAAAAATTCTTTTGACTTCCAGAACAACAACGTTAGGTATAAAATGGTCTCATTTGCTTTTATTACTCCAGCTGGAAAAAAGGTATAAAGAGGCTCTTCTCGCCAGCTCAGCCAGGCAATCAGTACCTTCCCCCATCACACAGCTGCAGCAAGAAGGGTCTTTACAAAAACATCTTGATGCACTAAGGTTCCTGTGGGACTGGCATCCAGCACTAAGGATGTAAATTACAGGAGCCTTTGCCTCAGTCCCTTGTGTGGCGAGGGGCTCTGCAAGACCTCTAGCAGCACTCACATCACAGGTGCCAAGGCACCACCAAGAGAACATTTTGCAGTCATGTAGTGATTACAAGTCCTGCAAGGAGCACGTACTGCCCTGCCCGCTCCAGGCTGACACAGCTATGAAGGGGAATCCAAGTAACTCTAGTCCACCTGAAAAGAAATTCCATGGGAACTCCTCTGAGCAGCAGCACAACACTAAGGCTGCTCAAAGACTGAGGGTGCAGTTACCCATTGGCACTGGCACACCACTAATGAGGCTGGGAGCTGGCCTGTGGATTACAATTTGACTCCCTGATGAAGAAGAAGCATGCTGCTCTTAGATGGGGAACCTCCCCCAACTGATTGCTTATGCAGAGATCTGCACACTGGGGCTGGCAGAAAGGGAGAAGGGGCAAAGAGCAGTTTCAGCTCAGCTGTGATGGTCTCCAGACGCAGGAGAGGATGTAGTTATTGCCTAAGTGAGACATGCAGTGCTTGCCATGGCCTTGCCCTGAATGCTGTGATGGAAAGTGCTGCAAGTTCTATGTAAGGATTAGAAGAGGAAGGTCAGGAGCACAAGGCTTACTGCAATCTGAACTCAGCTTACTTAATAACAGAGGGAAAGCTTCCACAGGGCATGGCATGAATTCCAGACTTGACTTAGCACTTTGCCAAAAAGTCCTTCACAAAATACAGTCAGGCTGAATAACTGTGGCAAGGTTAAGTTTGCCTGAGAAAGTAGTTACTGCTGCAGTTAGTCCACAGCAGCTGCCTCCAAGCCTTTCTTCATATTTAAAACTGTCAGAGTTAAGTGCAGAATCCCTGCACCACAACGATGCTCAGAAGAGAGAAATGCACCTGAACAATGATGACTACCAGCAGCAATGCAAATGTCAACATGTCTCTCAATCATTTACAGCCTTTCTTCACTACCAGAACTAATGCATAACAATACTAGGTGAAACAAACAGCTTTTCTAAATCACTCACCAGTTTTAAGTCACTACTAAGAACAAAAGTATTAGCTCAGCTCTCAAGATTCAGAATTTCTTTGTTTTGAGGATATTTTTGGTAAATTAGACTACACCAGAAAGGGAAGATAATAAAACATCTACTCACAACAAGTAGATTCATAATCGTGTGTCCAATCTCTCCAAAGAGTGGCTTCCGATGCCTGACACTTACCAGAGGAGCTGGATAGTCTAGGAAGAAAAAAGGTCATATTTACCTATCAACAACTCTGAAATCTGCTATTCTAAGTAGTTTTAAGGTTTTTTTCAGCTATAACCTGTTTCTAAATCTCAGTATCTGATCAGCCAAAGGAAGCACAGCCCCTCTCTAATTCTCAACCACTGTGTGGTTTTCCCCCTCCATGGTCATATTTGATAAAATTGGTTAAAAAAACAAAACACAGCAAGTAGTTTGGTAAGAGAAAGAACAACAACAAAGCAGCTGCCACCCTTGTCACCATGCAGACACGATTTAGCTCGTAGAGATCCACTGCAGACTCCAGAAATCCCTGAACAAGTGACAGGCACATGTTTATGGACCTGCAGCTTCTACAATGGTGGCCTCCTGCCTTTTTAAATGTCTACATGCTTTCAATGTATTAATAAGTTATCCATATAAGTAATCAATACCTTTATTCAGTTTATGAAGCAGTAATATTTTGCCAATATACTTAAGTCAAATAATTTAATTAAAATAACCATTTTATCAGAGTTGTAAACTGGGCTTGTGAATATCCCTTCAAATCCTTCCCCTACAACAAAAAAAAAACTTGCTATTTTACTGTCAGTTTTGGTTTCTTAGCTTCTGCATCAGCTAAGAAGAAAAAAGAAAATCAAAGAAGTCTAGCAGGACAATAAACATTCCCAGACGGCTCCCCATGTCCAGCTTACACAAGTGTAATATAAAACACTGCAAAGATGATTTTAAATAGTTTGCGCGTCTAAAAACCCCTTGTATTTTCCAAAGGGAACTTTATATTTATACAGCTAGTGCAACCAGTAAAACTTACCCCCATATTCTGCTCCCAACCTCAACATTAAACGGATTGGAAACACTTTTGCCCAGGGTATTTCCAGCTTATGGATAAGAATGCCACAAAGAAAAGGGTTATCTGGTAGAAACTGATCATCAAGTTTCTGAAAAGTTGGTGAAACAAACAGGAATCCTCCATGCTCTTTGTTGCTGAGAAAAGTTTCTGTAAAAGCAATGTTTTCCATATTTTTTATGAACTTTCCTGTAGAAAGAGGAATGGAGAGTGTTTACAGGTCTGGGTCACTTACACTGTAGTGCCAAGAGAACTGCTCTAACCAGTGACCTCCGAGAGACTGACGAGCCACCATCTACCCCACATCTTCCTGAGGTCTGTCAGACACCTAAACCCACAGAATAAGAGCTCTGCATTTCATTGCTAAATGAAACTAAGTTTCTCCAAACAAGTGCCAAAAGTCCTAAACACATCAGTTGATGAGTTTTGATCAACAGACCTAAAATATTTACATACACGAGCACTGAACTTCTACAAATGAAGTGCCAGATGTCCCAGAATCTCCATCACAGTATGACTAAACAACCAAAAAAAAAAAAATCTGTAAACAGGATGTTTACAGAAGGATATGAAACAAAGAAACTTAAATTCTTTTGTTTCTGTTATTTAGAACTCCAGTCTAATCTTGCAAGCTCTTTCAACGAAATCATTTGACAAATAAATCAGGAAAAACTACCTATCAACTTTAAGTTTTAATGATCAGCAAGAATACACTACGCAAGAAAAAGTTAGACATTAAAATGACACACCTTTCATTGCATCTTTATAGATGTCAAGAAATAATTTGAATATTTCACTAGGGAAAACATCTTCATCTGGCAAACGCTGCAACAGAATGACAATTTCTGCCTGACCCAAACCATGCAGTCCATTTGTTGAGAAGCACCAGCACTTTTCTGAGGAATCTTTAAAAAGATAAGATACCACAGTAATGCTGTTTTACAAACAGAAAAAAAAAAAAAAAGATTGATTTCATGGAAAAGAAAATGTGCAATACTTACATGTTATTAGCTTAACATTGACAAGCAAGTTTGCATTTAGAATAAAAGTCAATGGATTAGGACCTCCTTCCCCAAGCAGCAAGGCGACCTTTTGGTGAAATGGATGTTCCTCCACCAGAAGATCTAAATAAATTAACATGATTTAGTTCAATACACCAGCCAGTGACCCAAACCAAGAATTACTCCACTGTATGACACATCCCATCCTCCTACTCTGGTAGTGATTCCCAAGCTTTCAATAGATGCAGATCAACCAGTAAACAGCTTACCCTGAGATTCAAGGAACATATAAAACTGAAGCAGCAGTTCTAACAAAGGCACAAACCAGGCCTACCAATCCTTTGAAAACCCCTGACTGAAGGAGTGCTGAGTCCTCATATATACCCTGATTCTGTCAGGTACCACTGCTGAGCACAGCCACCACTATAATGCATTTAAGGGGTGAAGCATCCTTCTCATAACATATTGATCTTGTTAAAAATGCATAGTCATTATCCAACTATCCAGCAAGTAACAAATAAATTACATGAGATTTATATTAGAATACAAATTGCATGCACCTGAGTCTGTATTTAGAAGTCTGGGACAGTGGAAGGTGAGCTTTAGTGTCCCTTCCAACCCAAATGACTCTAAGATTCTATGAGGAAATATTAACAATCTTCTCCAAATTCTACCGAATTTTACCTGTCCCGTTTTCCCCCAGTGCCAGCAGACGTGGGGGCAGCTGGTCACCATCAGGAAGGAGGCTGATCTCTCGTCGCACCCAGTTTTCTATCCCACACAGTGCTCTGTAACTTGAAGCACTGACAGGCACATCCCATGATGTGCTCTGATCCACTGGACTGGGCCTGCTCTCCTCAGCTTCTGCAGAAGAACTTTCTTCCGTTCCTGGAGTGACAGATTTGTGACTAGGTGCCACCTCACTCTGGCCTGGAGTGCCCTGCTGTGCATCATCTGAAGGAACAGAAGGATGTAATTCCTCCATTCTTGTAATCCTACCAATTTCTTCCTTCAGTTTTTGATTTACATCTTCCTCTGGGTTTGCAGCCTGTGAAGAAAAAGTAACAAAAATATCTATACTCTCTCACAAGCAACCAGCTAAAGTTTCACTATTAGCAGAAAGAGAAAGAAATCTCTCACAAAAGCTGAGAATACATTTCCTCCTCATAAGAAGGAAGCCAGCAAATCACTCCTGGATTCTTCTTTGTTTGTTTAGGAGTCCCGCAGGGGAAGAGGCGTCACTCATTTATTTGTTTGGTAATACAACTTCACATGGGAGGGCTGCAGATTGTCCTTGTAGCACACGACAGTCAGATGTAACACAATCAACACTCCAAGGGCCCCTTCAGGAATCTGACTGAACACTGGCATCCCTTGGATCAGCAGCTGAGTACTGCCAATATATTTCTACACTATTTCTACTGTTCTGCTAATGGCTGAAGGCAGCATTGGTCAGTCAGATTAATTTCTAGTTTGGAGTCACACCTATGCTGCTTCCCCCAGTGAGACAGGTATGTCAAGCCACGAACACAGGCATATTAGGATGTCAGCCGTCTTAAAAAAATCAAGTGACAAAAAGCAACCCCCCCCAAACCCCTCCAACGAAATGCACATCATCTTTGCTAGATTTGCATCCTCTATCCAGAGGGAAGACTTTGTCCATACAACAGGAAAAAACCTGACAACTTTATGCCTGCCCAGTAGTAGTCCTCCTGGTGTCCCATCAGCTTCCAGCAAGCCCTCCATTTAACAAATATGCTGTCAGAAAATAAAAGAAAGCCACTATCCCCAAAGTGAACACTCCACAGACAAAAACATTACTACACTGGACAATAACAGACTTCTTCCCCACGAATTTGCTTGCTGGTGTTTCATACCAGTCAGCACTTTTGCCCTTCACAGCACCCTGTGGCAGCATTTTCAGGATTTTGTGTTGTCTTTGCTTCAGAACTGCCCTGTGCTGGTTTGTCAGAGTTTCTGACGCTGCACAGAAGAACTATCAACTAACTGTGTCTCACTCACTTTGTCCATGCTGCTTTTAGTTTTACACATTGCTCATCTTCTGCAAGTGCAAATACCCTACTCTTTCCCCAAAATGAGAGTCAGGCTATATCTTTTATTATTCCAACTTTTTTTGATTTGATTACTACTGTTGGTCATGAATAAAAGCTGATTTAAATGCTATACACCTGATAAGTGTTCAGAACCTCCATATACAAATACTAATTATCTGGTTTTTAAGCTTTAACAATATGTTTTAAAAACTTCTGAGTGCTGTGAGAATCATGGCAGTTATGTTATTACTTCAAACAGTGCTTCAGTGCTATGTTGTATCTGAAAAAGGCTTCACCTGAGGAACCTCACTAAGTCTTTCCCCAGCAAACTTACACCTCCTCTTTGGACTCCTCTTTTAAAGTGCAGTTCATTCAACATCAGGCATATGACCCAAGATAAAAAAAACAATCCTCCTCTCAGTTCAATGTTAGTTCACACCAGAAGCAAGACACAGATTTTGTTGCAGCCTCTAATTTGGTATTGCAGGGCACTAAGCAACTCTTGGTTAGTCTAATCCATCAGGAAATCTAATACCCACTATAGTAGGGCACCGGAAAAGAAACAACCAACCACAAACTTCTACTATAAGCATGTTGGTGATGAGTGGCTTCAGAACTGTGGCTGAGGTCACCTTCACAAAAGCGGTTAATCAAACACTGTGCACAAAAAAAACTGCTTTGGAAAATTTTCAGCCATACCAGTTTTGAAGATCACAGACACCTCAAACCAAACAAGGTTTTCATTGGAAAACTTTTGCTTGGTTTTACTCAAATTGAAAATTACTACTGTGTTCTTCAATCCAAGAACTTCACGGCCCCCACCTAAAATACTCAAGTATTGTCTCAGATTCCAGAAGCTGTGAAGTAGAAGTCATGGTCTGCAAGAGGCACCACCAGTAGCAAGCAAAGGTCTCCCAAGAGGTAATTCACGCAGCTACAACATCCTGACTCCTACCGTGAGCGTCTCCGGCAGGTCTGGGTTCACTGGGCTGGGCTCCTGCGACCTCTTTGCTCCAGAGGACAGCTTTGCTGTGTCTGCCACTTCACCATTTGGCAAAATACCATCTGCAAACCAAACCCTCCTCTGTTCTCTGGGGCACAGCCCTGGGACAGGTTAAAACAACAACTCGGTATTATCACACTGCTCCAAAACCTGCAAGGGACAAAAATTAAGCCCCTTCTCCCCACCACATGTACAGACAAGCTGTTCACTGGAATGAAGCACAGGTAGAGGTGGGTATCAGCCAGTCTCCAATCAGGCCAATACATGAAACAAAGTCTCTCACTTGCCAAGGAAGCTGCCCTGCTGCAGTTGAACCTATCAGCTCATACTAGGGAAGGCTACTTCCTCAGTCATCCCTCTGCAGCAAGGTAAGAATGAAATGCATAACGCAACTAAGAGATGAAATACACTCCAAAAAGGTTGATCTATCACTTTGTTTAAGAATGTATTTTCTTTGAAGAAGGTCAGGTATTTAATAAAAGTGGAACAAAGACACTAGTTAGCCACTAATTATTTGTATTTACACAGAGAATGAACTTTTGCTGCTCCCTTGTAACTTCTCCCTGAACAGCTACTTCTTGTTTTTCCTGTAAGATTGGCAGTCCAACACAAGCCAGAGATCTCCCAAGACATAAAAAAATTATAAAATTAACTGCTACACAAAAAAGTTTACAATATAAATGGAGGGCAATGAAAAAAGTAGTATCCACACTTCATAAATGACAATTTAGGACCAGCTTGGGCCTGGCACCAAAATTAGGAAGTGAAGTGTTTCCATTCAGAGAGTTCCTGTTCCACACAAAAAATACCGAGTATAAATCCCAGATGTGACATGCAACTCTTTCCAAAGAGACTCTCAAAGTGCTAGATATATGCTGCATTTAGCATCTGTACCTTCAGGACCAGGTTGTTTAAGTGCTGAGATAGGCAACAACGCAGACGGTGAAGGAGAGCTGGCACTGCCAAGTATCTGGGCTTCCTCTACAGGTGGAACAGCAGAAGACTGCTCAGACGAGACACTGGAATTGGGGACAGGACCAGTTGGACTCATCATCCTTTCAAATGCCTGTGCTAAAAAAATGTGGTTAGTTTTTAAGATCTCACAATTGATCAAATTTCATCTGCAGAACAGTACTGTGGGTGGGGTTCTTTTGGCAGAGGCAATGCACAGTTTGTGATCTACTTATGAGAAATAAACACTCAAACTGTCGTATGGAAGAAAATTTAGATTTCTTTTCTACCTGCATAATTGCCTAACTTCTCACGAGAGAAGGAGACCTCCCCTTGTCCATCCTGGCAGCACCCAGTGACCCCTGACCCTTGGAGCAAACACGTGCCACATCCAGCATGTTCAACTCCATTCAGGTGGCCTACTAAAAACCTGACACATTTCCAACTTGTAATCTACATACTAATCAGCAGGACCTCAGCTGTTTCTCCTGATGTCTTCATAAGCATCCACGCTTAGCTGTTACTGAAGAAAAGGCCACCTGATGAGTCACTTACTGCAGCCCTGGTAAGTGACTTGAAAAAGCACCAGGACAGGAAGAACAGGAAGTGGAAAAACAACATGTGAGAACAAGCAGGGATGTGGCCTTTACACACTGTGGAGGGAGGATCACTGCTGCAAGATTCCTGTCGCAGATGACTCAACAGGATAAATTGTATTCTTCGATAACTTCCTATTTAGTCCTATGCCGTTAAAAACTACTTTTACTTTTTTTTAATAAGTAAAAAAAACCAACTTGAGACTCAAAAGTTCCAAAGAAGAACTGGAATTCAACTAAGAGGTACAATCATTCTCTTCATCCCTCCATCTCACCAACAGGAAAACATACACCAATTAAAGCAATCAAGCTCCCCAAAAAGAACAAAGTTTAAAGAGATACTTTGGTGATTACTGCAATTACTCAAAAACATCCTCTTTACCTCTATTAATATCATCATAACAGCCAGTGCAGACTCTTGCTTCCTTCTCCATGTATTGTAGTTTGCATTTTCGTTTGCAACAGCTACCACAAAAAACCTGAATCACAAAAGGATTGCATTAAATATCATAGACATATTGCACAGTGAATTGAAAACTCATTCAAAAAATACACTCGTTTCATTCTAAACCATCCGCAGTCTTATATTCAAGCCTCCATCTTAAGCCCCCAAAAAGAAATCTTCAGGAAAAAAAATAACCAAGAACAATATATACCCAGCAGAAAGCAGCAACATGGAGGACACAACTGAAATCATATTAAAATTCTTATCTGGAGTGATGAAAAGAATTTCAGCTTGCACTACCTATCCCAAATTCACTCCTACTTCTGTTCCAAGTATTTCACATTAAACAACAGTGACAGGGCCAAGGACTAAGACCCAGAGCTGGGATTTGCTTGGGTGCTTTAGGATCATCTCTGCAGCCCTGTGTGCTCACCAAGGCTCTCAGTAAGACTTTATGCGTTTGTCAGACTCTCCAGCTGCCTCTCCTGCCTGGCACAACCAGTGCTCCCTGTCCCCAGGCTGCTGGGGCAGGCTGGCTCACGTGCTGCAGCAGCTAAGAGGGCTCTCCTGCTCCTGCAGCAAGAACAAGCAGTGTTGCCTTCCTGTGACAAGCTCCCTCCTGCAAAGTATTGTCACAGAAAGCTGCTCTGAAAGAACAGAATATGCTCTTCTGTTTCAACAAGTTATACATCTTGTCTATTTTTAAGCAGAAACAGAGGGGAAAGTGTGTCTCATTAGCCTGGACAGCACCTGCACAATCTCATTCAAAGAATTATGTCTTTAGAAAAGCTCGTTTTTTGCAAGAGTTGCCATAAATATCTGGTGCTTTTGTCACTTTCCCCTTATGTTCTTTCCAGGATGATCTGCAAGTTTTTAACGAGTCACACCATTTTTAGTGATATGCAGAAGCCTGTACAAAGCCTGGAGACTGTACAAAAGGTCTTCTGAAACCCCTAAATGTCTTCTCTACTCCTAATTGCTCCCAATCCAGAAAAATAAAGTGGATCAAGGGGGAAAAAAATCTCAAACAGTAGTGGCATAGGAAAAAAAATTAAGTTACTACAAGTGAACTCCTCTAAGCAGGAAAAGTCACTGTAAAAACAGTGAATGACCAGTGCAATATGAACTAAAACAAGAAACTATTCCAGCTGCTTCTGGATTAATACCACGGATAATTTAGCTCAACAGGAAACATGCATGCTCAGTACATATGTTAAGAATATAACTGATGAGGATTAATTGCTTATCAGTTATAATCCACTTTAGGGCTTCAAATGCCAAGCAGCACAATCCCCTGCAAGGAGTATTCTCCTCATACCCTTGGTGACACTGGGACCTGCAGGGGACTGCAGGAGGATTAATCATAACACACCTGAAAGGCAAAGGCAAACTTAAGGGACAGGAGAAAGGATGTGAATAGCAGGCTGTTGAGCAAAGAAGTGGGTTCTGGTTGAACTAGGAAGAAGAAGGGTACCACAACAAGAGACAAACATCTGGACAGTGGAACTGCAAAGTTCTTTGGCCTTGCAAGTGCTGCAGGACGGGAGAGAAAGCAGAGGCCACTAACTTCAGACTTTCCTCCAGCATAGATGCCAGAATCAACAAGTGTTGCCATTTTCATTCATAAAAAAAGATGCAGGATTACAGGAATCCATAAAATTGTCTTCTAGAATAGTCCACAGAGGACAACTATGAATTCCTACCAGTTTTCCCTTATTTCTCAAGTGGGTGAAAACACAACAAACAACAGCTTCACAAGGAATGGTTGGTTTGGGATTTTTTAAGACAAAAAAAGGTATTATTAAAAAGACGGAAAGTTAAGCTGCGCATTCAGAAAAGCTACAACAGAGTTACAATTGCATAGCACTCCCATATCTGTACAGTTTAGACAACACATGCTGCCTTCACTCACTCCCCTTATGAAGAGACATTGTGATGCTCCCACTAATTACACCTCAGCCCCTCAGCTGACACACACAGAGCTGTCTACAGGACTGTGTAGTGAAGTGTCTCCCTTCCCCATCTCTAGACAAGGCGCAAGAACTTCACAGCAAATGTAAAACAGGAACTTGAGCTCAGTCAGTTTTATGACTAAAACAAAACTCGCTCTGAAGGACTGTTTAAAACCATCACAAAACCTCGACAGGATATTCTGGCTCTAAGTTCAACGGCTTCCAGGTTTGCACAAGAAGTTCTTAATTTCCTGGACACTCCAATTCACACCTACATTTTAGTTCACACTGACTGCAGGTGAGTAAATGAGCATCATGCTTTGAATACACAGTGCTAGAAGAGAGGTGGGGGAATAAAAAGTACCATGCCTTTCCAGGGGGATGCCCAAATTTAGTACTGACACTGGCCTTTGCTCTGTCTCCTCATTCTTAAAGCTTACAGAGCAACACTGAACAGCCAGCACAACCACTAACGCACTAGTACACGCCACAGTAGATCACAAGGGAATTCTGAACTGAGTATCAGCTTTGGCATCACCTACTCTCTGTAGACCTCAGGGTGAAAAACAGTTCTACAATTACTCACTCTGCTGGTGAATCACATACTTTTCCCCTGATATGAGTCCCTTAGAAAATGATACATCTAAACACACAGGAAGACAGACTTAGACCCTAAATCCTTCTGCATTGGTACTGCTGTTACAGGTCCTGAAAGAATGCAATCCCTTCAGGTTCACTGAGAGTGCTCTACAGTTAGTTTAAGTATTTAGCCACTGGATTCTCATCATCATCACCTCGATTCTTTAAAACATAAATACCTAAGTTAAAAGCTCAATAATGAGCTGATTCAGTACGATTACGACGAAGTAGTGCATCATCTCATCTCCCCTACTCTGCAAAACACACTACTCTAGCCAGTAATGGCAGATAAGAACATACTTTGTACTTCCCTTTAATTACAATTTTCATTTAAAAGGTCATACATTTCTTAATTAACATCAGTCTTTTCCAGTCTTTAGGTTCCTATGGAGGGAAAATAAAAATCGGTCTCTGTTAAATAAAATACTTTGAGCCGACAAAACTTCTCTCAATATCCTTTCCCTTGTGTACCTTGGTTATGCCTAAATCAGAACCTCCATTCCCTGCCAGTAGCACAGGACCCCTCTCCAGCAACTCACCTTCCCACAGGCTCGGCAGTGGTGCCGTCTCTTTGTGAAGGTGAACTTGGCCTGGCAGTTCATGCAGTTGGGTGCCTCTGAATCCGGGACCCACAAGGGCTGTTTCCACGACAGAGCTGGAGGTGTTTTACGTGATTCAGGGCTTTCGGATGTTTGATTTCCTCCACCTTCAGGGCTGCTTTCCCCAGGACCAGAATTATTACCAACATTTACACTGGTGTCTGAGAGGGGAGCTTCTGGGGTAACAGAATCAGATCCCTGGTTTTCTCTTTCAAGTTCATTTGTTTTATTCAGTTGTTGCTGACCAGCAGGTCCCTGGGAAAGGTCAAGCAACTGCTTTGGTCTTGCACCTTTAATACAAACATGAGAAGCCAGAGCTCCACTGCCACTCTCAGTCATGCCCTGACCATGAGCCACGCTGACTTCTGCTGCAGCTTCCCCTTCACTGGCAGGAAGAGATGCTTTAAGGTTACTATTAACGCTCGTTACCTCCTCCAGTTCTGATTGCACAAGTTCTTCATTGACCTCTGGGAAATCCAGGCTGTTCAGATCTGTTAAATTCCCTCCATCTGCATCAGCTTCCATCAAGTTACCACCATTGTCTGAAGACTTCAACACAGTGGACTGCAGACTTTGTCCATACAAGAAATCATCTAGCTCAGCGTCGCTTATTAAAATATCACTTTTCATAACATTTTCCTCAACAGTAAAGTCAGCCATAACAGAGCTCATGCTCTCATCATAAAAAGTGTCTGTACCAAGACCATATGGCTCAGCTTCAAGGTCTAGAAAACCAGAAGCAAAAGCATCGATTTGCTGAGAATTACCATCATCAATTACATTCTCAGTATCATAGGTCTCTTCATCCCTACTTTTTTCTGCAATACTTTCACTGATTTCAGCTAAATCTTCTTGCTCATGCCAGTTACTACTTTCACAGGATTCCCTGCCAGAGAGATGCGTTTTAGACTCTCCATGAGCAGTTACAGTATCACTAATAACCTCCGCCACTTCATTTTGAGGTAGAGGATTAACCTTTTCTTCTGCTACAACTAATGCACCACACATGGACACAGGAAAGGAAAGACAAGACAGAGATGTCTGGATATCCTCAGCTGAAATACACGAACTGGAAACACTACTTGGTATCTCACTGCTATTACGTTCTTCACTATCTACATTCTCTTCTGTGACTTTCTTTTCCAATTCTACTTCAGCTCCCATTTGACATGAGGAGCCTGGTAAGACACAATTTCCAGGTAATGTTGCATTGCTTTTGTGCAACTGATGCCTCTTTGGCAGATCTGAAGGCATGGAATCATCATTAGTGCCATTGTTAGGGTCTCCCTTTCCGACGGCATTTCCTCCACACACCTCTCTGCTCACTGCAGGGCACACGCTGCTGTCTTGCTCACGAGGCAGTGTTTCACAGGCTGTCTCATCTTTGGGACTGTGTGCATTCAAACTCTGTGCTGTTACAGTGACACATTCAGTATCCGGGGGACCAGTGTGTCCAGGCTGGTCAGGTACTTCATTGCACTTCACAGGTTCTGTCCTGTGCTGATCATCACACGGATCCAGGATTGCTCCTGCAGCTAAACTCTCTGATTTTAAAGCCACATTATTAATCTGCTCTGTTTGAAGATGCCCTGAATCTTGTAACACTGAGTCCCCATCACTCTGCTTTGTGCCGGCAGCAGCACTGCAGCCAGGTGAGGACACACAAGTAGGACCAGGGATACAGGACACGCCACAGCCTGTGGGCCCTTCACTGAAGTCATCCAGCTGCAACTTCTGAGCCCCTTCACGAGCAGCCACTGAGTGGATTAACTTTGCTGTGTCACTGACAAGATCACACACAGGTATGCTA
Organism: Vireo altiloquus; assembly: GCA_013396875.1. Classification (NCBI taxonomy): domain Eukaryota; kingdom Metazoa; phylum Chordata; class Aves; order Passeriformes; family Vireonidae; genus Vireo; species Vireo altiloquus. Next base: position 514,573 of record VZRF01006382.1, read on the forward strand.
CACCTTACCAGGTTCGAAGTCCGAATTTCGTTCAGGGGACCACTGTCCACAGTGGACAAAAGGTCAGGTCCAGCAACACCCTTCTCTTTGGGTGGTGAGTAACTGAGCACGTCACCTGTGTCCGCAGGGACATACAGAGAGCTCTCCTCTGGGGCAGGACACCTGGCAGGATCCTCTGGCCGGTCTGATGTGGGGTGTGCATGCTCCAAACAATCCAGGACTGGAGAAAGCTTTGAGTCATATGGATTTTGAGGTGTTCTGAAGCACTCACATTCATCTATTTTAAGCAAGAAGAGATCAAAAGCAAAGTTTATAAGACTTCTCTCTTTGCACAGTGTACTCCCTCTCAATCCCATCTATTCATCAATACAAGCTTTCACTTAGCAGATGCTACTTTCAAACTCCATGGCAACAGTCATTTGACCATGTACTTCCACGAAAAAGGCAATGCAGAAACCAACCTGTATTCTGCTCAAATTCATCAAGCAGTTTGTCCAAGTCACAGACTGCAGCTTTAAAGTAACTGTCCATTCTAGTCACAGATCTAGTGAAGCTTTAGCTTTCTTAAACCTAGAGAGAAAAACACAGCATTTAATTCAAAGCACTTTTTGTTTACAAAGCCCAAGTGTTCCTATTAGACAACAGCTCATGTGAGATTTTTAAAAAATTTTTATTACCACTTTTTTCTCTCTCCATATAAACAATCCCTAAGCACAATCAGGGCTGCAGCCTCTAAGTATTCTGGATATGCTCAGTGTACTCAGCACTATGAACAACACACCCAAAAACTCACTTCAAATCACAAAATTGACGCTACTTAGAAAAAATAAATGCATCTGAATGCATCTGTGACTGGTGTTACAATGTCAGCAAGTTTAAAACCAGAAGAAATATTAGGACCTTCTAGTCTGACCCCATTTACATTGTATGCCACAGAGTTCACAGGCAAAAAACAAAACAGGCCATTATTACCTTTCAGCACAATTGAACTGTTTAAATAATAATAAAAATTAAAAATCCAACATTGTAATTCAGCTCATAATTTCTGTTCTACACCAAACACATAAACAATTATGCTTCTGAGACCCCCAAGAACATAAAACCCTTATTACTGAATTACCAGCTCATCAGAAAGCTATTCATTAATCAATCACATTCCCCACTGCAGAACACCCTGGTTTATTTGTTTAATGAACCTTTTCAGCCACTCCATTTCATGCCTTTTTGTCACTCTGAATTGCTTTCCAACTGCACATCTTTTTTTCACGGCTGAACACCCATACAGTGCAACCACCTATCAAAAAACAGTATTTACACTTCCTTTGAGCAAACTGCAGGGACTGAGATCCATTTAGTCTAATGTCTGGAAACTACACCTGCGGAGACCTGTGTAGTTTTCCTTCTGCTTTTATCAGTGCCTTCAGTCTCTGCACTGGCTGACTTCACATCCTACCCCAATGCAGCTGGTATCCTGACCAGCAAGTAAGGTCCAGACAGTCCTCTAAAAGCTTAGAGCCCAAACAAATACTTAAATCCTATCCCATCGCTTCCTCTGCCCTGCAGCTGCAGATCTAGATCCTATGCCTCACTTCCCCCCCCAAGCTCTAAGGTTTCCCCTCAGTGAACAGTTCAGATCAGGAGCACTAACTTATATTAATATGTAATTGTTCACCACATGTGAGGTAATTATTTACAAAGTAACATGCACGTGACAAGAACACTTTAAGGCAATGTGTAGTTCAAACAGAGACTGGCAAAGCTGAAGAGATGTGAAACAAATATGCAGTAATGCAGTACTTTGTGCCCAATTTGTAAGCCAAAAATGAACAATCTGAATATATCACTGTTTTGCTATCCATAGCCATTAATTAGTCACAGCCAAGATCTTCCGGCTGCACTCTAATAAAAGTCTCTCACTGCTGTCTAGAGGGCTCAAAGAGCAGCAAGCACAGACTTAGTGCTCTCTCTCATCCATCTGAATACAGATCTTTCCTGTAACTATCACGACCTCCTGGCAAGGGCGATGCAACAACATGAACTGGAAGTTATTTCAATTAAGAACCTTACACGATTAACAGCTTTTGGTGATTCACTGAGAGACATTAAAGTACAGATCTCATCCCTAAAGCACGTATCTGTGGACAGTCAATAGTCAAACAGACCACATAAACAAGAAATATTGAAGGGTTACAAGAAAACCGGGGATCAGGAGATGCGTAATGCTGATTTGTGCTCTCTGTAGGTATTTATTATACAATCTCATCAGATATCACAGATATCAATAACAACAGAAGCTTATAAAAAACCAAAAACCTTCCACATTTAAAAGAAATGTAGAGGAGAGCCAAGTAACTCTTCCATCCTTTGTCCTTTACTTAGAAACACCTACAAAATAATCTTTGTTTTGCACTCTTGAGAGACACACAACAAATTCTGATTTGAGCTTAAGGGCATTATTAGATTACAACACTATCTATTATTAGATTATAATGCTAATTAGAAGGGTGCATTGATGCTGTACAGCATTGGCTCACTAGACGCTCCAAAAAAAGGAAGAACTCAATGCAAAGAACTGTAAAACTAAAATGATATGAAAATATTTACATCTATTTAACACAGATTAACTCACTTCAACAGAGAGCTCTGAAAACTATCACACCTCAGTCCGCCAACCCAGGAAGGTTGTTTGGTTTAGTTAAATCTATTTTTGAAATAAAATAAACGGTTATTTGACTTGGTGAAGTATTTTCAATAACTAACCTAACCTTGAAAAATTAGCATGTATATTATTCATAATTTCATTACTCTTTCCACAAATTTTTCATAGGTTTTCTACAGTACACCTACAAGCAAAAAACAAACCCACAACAAAATCCAAACCTCCAAAACAGGGCAGACCAGCAGTACCCCCTTGTCTCTCTTGTACTTCTCTGTCCTGACTACACGTGTCTGTGTCACCAGACTTGTAAAAAGCCTTCTAGTCTCTCATGTTTCAAACCCTCTTTCAGCAAGATGAACAAGTTTTATTTCCTGCTGCTTGGTACAGCCTGTCCAAGTGTTTACATTAATGGATTAGAAGCCATGAGAAAGCTCTGGTGACACGTTTTTACTAAATGGCTGCTTGTTTCCCTGAGTAAAGGGTCTGGAGGAACCATGTGCTCCAGCAGACTGCACTTGCTCTGAACCAATTCTTTTAAGAGTTATACTTGTAACAGAAGAATTACACTATGTTATAACTATCAGAAACCAGGAGCACCACCACCGTACATGTTTCTTAAGTAGGCAGAACTGCTGTTTCCTGAGCGCGTTTTTTAGAGCTCTGAATGCACTCACCAGACTCTCTCTACCCTCGTTCACAGATTATTAGTTTTTTAAAATAAACTTAATGCTTATAACTTCGTCCGAGGCACTAAGTCCCTAACAGTGCAAGGAGGCATACAACTTAAGGTTCTCACCAGATTCATTTTACACACTTTTCCCCCGAACTTTTAAATTAGATTTAAATCACTGTCTGTTAAAGACTACACCCTTTTAGATGAAGATAGAGTAAATATTCATGTACAAGGAGACTTGAAGATAAAATAGCAGTCCATCTCAAAATGGGAAAATAATAATCAAAGCACAAAATGTACTACCAAAAAAGCACACATTGGATGTGCCACTTCTCCAGATACACCTTTGGTGAGTCTCCACACAGGCTCATCTTAGATCTCCAACAAATGGTCTCACACACTCCTAACAGAGCACTTTGAACTGCACAGAGACCTAAGAAACAGAAGTAGTAATTCTACCACATTAAAACTGTTAACTATTAACTGTGGAATGCAAATCCTGAGATCATGACGGCTGTACTGACTGCAAGTGTGACAAGGCATTTAAAAACACTTCATAGACTTTTTTAATATCCTTTACAAATTACTTATCCCTTCTAACGTAATAGGAACATATTCCAGAGTTCAAAACCAATATTCCACTAAAGATTTCTGAACACACTCTTATTTAAAGGAGAAGGTAACACAAGGCTGCTGGGATACTGAGTGGTCAGCTTACAGGATGTATTGTCAGGGCTTTTTTCCAGATACAGTGTCTGTAAATGGAGGTGGTTAGCAGTTTTCAGTGGTGATAACTCGCAAAACGGAATGGATAAGTTAATTATTACCAACTGACCAATTCAAGGTCTGAAGAAAAGCTACTTTTTGGTGTCTAACAATATCTGAAAACCACTCTCTGTAGTGTTAGTGTGGGCACCACCAGATCTGCAGTTTGCTTCAGCTAATCCCCAGTGCAGAGGCCAGACCTGCTGTTACACAAAACATTCTGCAACAGCACAAGCTGGGGTCTAGAGGCAAAGGAACACACAGGAACAAACAGGGGCACATGGGTCTCCACTCCAGAGAGATGACCACTGCAGCCTTATTTCTGATTACCAGAATGGAAGTCTTTTTGCTCGCTGCACAGTTACATTGTTCCACCTTGATCACTGTGTTTAACCATTATATTTAGCCTGAGCAGAAAGCTGCACTGAGGATTGATTGTAAGAGGATTAAAACGGTTTTTTCCATCTTACCACCCCATCAACTACCACAAGAAGAACAAAACCTCCAATGTAAACACGACCACTATGCACTAAATTCACAGTGAAACGCTCATGGAGCACAGTACACCTCTTCTCCCCCACTAAGGGTACTGAAGGAATTAATTACCAGCTTCTTCCTTCTCAGCCCCCTCCCATGCCCCAACACCACACACAACTCATAGGCCTCAGGCCCGACGGACAAAAAGTTTAAGGGAACAACTGCCCACAGAGCCCATTAGCAATCAACCTGATGGAGAAGTTCAGTACAACTGAACAAAACTCAAAACAAAAATTAATCTTGCAGAGCCAAACAACTTATTGTCCAAACCAAAAGCTGAGGTGGCTGCTGCCACAGCAAGTTTAAGAGCTGAATCATGGGGTGAAGACAAAAGCTGCAGAAGTTTTCAGACATACAAGGACAAGCTTACAGGACAAGCTTACAGGACACACCACAACCAAATGTCTTGCTTGAATACTGTTCCATTAGTCCAAAACGGACTCTTCAGAAGGACTGAACTCCACCAGCAGCGTGATGACATCACCACCACCTCCACCGTTCTATCCCACATCACCTTCAGCTTCTGACAACTTTCTTTCATTCACCCATGCATAAAATTCTACTGCTCTGACCTGAGAACAGCATGATTCACACCACCCAGAGACTCACAGAATTCCTGAATTATTAGGGTTGGAAGGGCCCTCTGGAGCTGCCCCAGCCCCTGCCCAGGCAGGGTCCCCTGGAGCAGGGACACAGGAACGTGTCCAGCTGGCCTTGGCATGGCTCCACACAGGGACACTCCAGGCCCTCCCTGGGCAGCTGTTCCAGGGCTCTGCCCCTGCACGGACACAAGTTCTTCCTCCTGCTGGGCTGGCACTGCCTGGGCTTTATTTGATGGCCACTGCTCCCCATGCTGTCCCTGGCAGCGCTGAGCAGAGCCTGGCACTATCCTCTGGCAGCCCTGGGAGGTGTTTGTAGGCATTGCTGGGATCCCCTCTCAGCCTTCCCTTCTCCAGCCTGGCCAGGCCCAGCTCCCACAGCCTCTGCTCACCGCAGAGATGTTCCAGAGCCCAGATCACCTCTGGCAATCCCTGCCCCCTCAGAGGAGATCCCTGCCCCCTCAGAGGAGATCCCTGCTCCCTCAGAGGAGATCCCTGCCCCCTCAGAGGAGATCCCTGCCCCCTCAGAGGAGATCCCTGCCCCCTCAGCATGCCCTTGCCCCTGACGCGCGCTATGAAGGAGGCACAGCTCACACCCGGCCAGCTGCACCCTCCGCCCTGCTCCCCCAAGGGGCTAATGAACAGCTCTCTGCCACTACTGCTTGTCTTTAAATACACATTCAGAATGTTTTACACTCTGATAACGCCGGTAAGCGTACAGTGTAAGACTGTCCATTACACTCTATATACCAAATACGTATTCTCTATAACCTATATAATAATCTCATATATTTTACTTTATATACCCTATATATGCTCCATATACCCTATATAGTACTCATTGTACATATATTATACCCTATATACCGTACATAAAAACAAACAGAACTGCAGTAAGCAATAATATCACTAATATCCCCAAACCTCCGGGGGCAAATAACCCACCCAGGCAATCTCAGTCAGAGGACAGAGTGCCACAGCCCCGTCGCCCCGACCTCACCCGGCCGGTTCGGGGCCGTCTCGGGGCCGTCTCCCCTCAGGGCCCGCCCCGGCCCCGCCGGCGGCTACGGGCGGCGGCCTCGACCCTTCGCTGCGCGCACTGCGCCTGCGCGGCCACGCCCCCGCCTGACGTAACCAGGACCGCGCCCATCCCCACCCTGCGCGTGCGCCTCCCGCCACCACCGGCGCGGGGCGAGGCCCGGGAAAGGGGCGGGGCCACACTCTGCCGGACAGAGCTCGGGGGCGTGGCTTGAAGGAATGGGCGGGGGCCGACTTGTGATTGACAGGGCAAGGGGCGGAGCCTCCGGCGGAACAGCGCTGGGAGGGGCGGGGCCTGCTGGACGGGGAGGAGCCGCCAGCGTAGGTCACAACCCGCTTCATCCCGCCAGCAGGGGGCGCCCCCGCTCCTCCGGGCCTCATGATGTCACATCCTCTCAGATCCCGCGGTGACGTCACTTCCGCTCCACAGTCCCTTCACGCTCCCGGCCTGTGCTGATGACATCACACCCCCGCAGTGACGTCACTCTCACCCCACCACCGATGACATCACATCCTTGTAGTGATGTCACTCCCACCCTGTCACTGCTGATGACATCACACCCCCACAGTGATGCCACTTCCACCCCATCACTGCTGATGACATCACACCCTCGCAGTGACGTCACTCCCACCCCATCACTGCTGATGACATCACACCCCTGCAGTGACATCACTCACACTCTGCCCATGCTGATGACATCACACCCCTGCAGTGACATCACTCACACTCTGCCCATGCTGATGACATCACACCCCTGCAGTGACATCACTCACACTCTGCCCATGCTGATGACATCACACCCCTGCAGTGACATCACTCACACTCTGCCCATGCTGATGACATCACACCCCTGCAGTGACATCACTCACACTCTGCCCATGCTGATGACATCACACCCCTGCAGTGACATCACTCACACNGAGGCCCGGGAAAGGGGCGGGGCCACACTCTGCCGGACAGAGCTCGGGGGCGTGGCTTGAAGGAATGGGCGGGGTCCGACTTGTGATTGACAGGGCAAGGGGCGGAGCCTCCGGCGGAACAGCGCTGGGAGGGGCGGGGCCTGCTGGACGGGGAGGAGCCGCCAGCGTAGGTCACAACCCGCTTCATCCCGCCAGCAGGGGGCGCCCCCGCTCCTCNTGCCCATGCTGATGACATCACACCCCTGCAGTGACATCACTCACACTCTGCCCATGCTGATGACATCACACCCCTGCAGTGACATCACTCACACTCTGCCCATGCTGATGACATCACACCCCTGCAGTGACATCACTCACACTCTGCCCATGCTGATGACATCACACCCCTGCAGTGACATCACTCACACTCTGCCCATGCTGATGACATCACACCCCTGCAGTGACATCACTCACACTCTGCCCATGCTGATGACATCACACCCCTGCAGTGACATCACTCACACTCTGCCCATGCTGATGACATCACACCCCTGCAGTGACATCACTCACACTCTGCCCATGCTGATGACATCACACCCCTGCAGTGACATCACTCACACTCTGCCCATGCTGATGACATCACACCCCTGCAGTGATGTCACTCCCAGTTCCGGGCAGGTTTTTGCAGCCCTCAGAGGGTTCCCCAGCCGCACTGACCAGGGCTCCCCTGTGGCCCCGGCGCTCACCGCAGTCCCCCCGCAGTGACGTAATCACAGCACAGGTCCTGGTGTTTCACGAGGAGTTTCATTTCCACAGAGCCGAGCTGCTCCCAGGCCTGGCTACAGCCCCTCAGCATGGCCGCCGGGCCCGCGCCCACCCGCCAGCACCGAGGGCCAGGAGAGCGCCCTGGGGAGCCGCGCCGGGGCTGCTGCTGCTGCTGCTGCTGCTGCTGCTGTGTGGGGCCGGGCGGGAGCGCGGCTTGGGGCCGGAGGGCCGTGCCTCTGAGGGGCTGCCCTGTGTCCCCTGTCCCCCCCGGCCCGCCCCGGCATGGCCTCCCTGGCCTCAGCGGCCCGCGCCAGCATGTAGCTGACCTTGCGCTGGTGCGCCAGGGCCTCCTCCTTGTCGTTCACCTGTGTGGGCGACAGAGAGGAGAGGAGAGGGGGCCATTTGTCAGCTCGGGGTGTGCAAACCCACACCAACGCACGTGATCTCAGGAGCTGAACCAAATACTGACCATATCAATCAACATCCTCAGGATATCATGGGGATTGTCCAGCTCCTCGACCTTCCTGCCGTCCCCATCGGATGAGAGCAGGCTGGACAGCTTCTGCCCCAGATTTTTCTTGTTCCCTTGTGACTTGACACGCTCTAAGGAAAACAGAAGTACATCAGAACTGCTCAGGAAGGGAACGAGAACTTTGGGATAAAACGGGCACTTGTAAACCTGGATCTGAACGATCTCATTGGAAAGAGCAATGCAATGCAGCTTCTCCCACTGCATGGGACACAGCAGGTCCCCGCCCTGCAGCCCTACTCGTGCTCTCACATAAAGGCTACATGGAGCTTACACACGGGCAAACCAAAAATTCTCTGTGCTCTATGGAAAATATACTCTAGTTAAACAATACTTCATGGTAATTTATCTTTAAACAGTAAGTAGCCTAAAAAAACCAAAGATTCTCTGGCACAGGCCTCTTACAAGTTTGTGAGATTTTTAAAAACCATGAAATGCTTTACAATGCTAGAACGTATGTATCAGCAAACTGAGCCTGCAAGCAATGGTGTCAGTACAGGGGAAACAGGTAGTCAAGGCAATGCTGTGATACTGCTACACTCCAGGAGTGCCCAAGGAATCTGAGACACACCACACCTCTCACCCTGGCAGCTCCTGCCTGGGCCAATGGCCAAAACAAATACATTGTGCAGCGCTTCTGACCACGATGAAAGCACTTAAATACTTCTCTTTATCCCTTTACTCTCTTGAAAGGATACAACATTATTAGAATTATTCTTACTTTACAGATTAGAATTCTTCCTGTTTTACACAGGGCTTTGTAACTCTCTATTAGTGTAAGAAGACTAATAAACACTAATATTGATACACATGCATAATAAAAGGCTAAAAAAGTTTAAGGAAAAACAGAAAAAAAATCCGTTTAGTATTCCAGTGAATCATAGAACGGCCTGGGTTAGAAGAGACCTCAAAGCTCACCTCGTTCCACACCTTCCACTAGACCAGATTGCTCAATACCCCGTTTGGAGCTAGAAGAGCTCCAAACATATATGTATTTTTTTGCTTTTCTCCTCCTTCCCCAACTCTTACATAGAGCTCATTACAAAAAAACCCCAAACAACAGAGAAGCACTTAGAACAGCCTGACATCAGCTTTCCTCAGTTGCTGTCCATAACCCTGTCAGCAGCTGAGGCAGCAGCACACACTGAACACAGGGAGAGGTGCTCCCGGCTCCTGCTCCCTCCTCTGCCCCTCAAGCCCCACGGACACACAGATTGCCCAGCTACCAGTGCCTCGCAGACGTCTCCAGTTTGCAAATTTTGTTTCCTTCTTCATGTTTATCACTTCTGCCAGCCTCAGGGCCTGGTCCTTCCTCTGCATCAGTTGCTGCTCAAACGCAATTCTGAAGGCATCTGCCATGATATATGCTTCATCCTTACTCTTCTTCAGATTTTCAATCTGGTTTTAATTCAGGGAGAATTAAAAGCACATTAGCTAATTCGGAAGCAAAAGCGGATTTAAAATGAATATTAAGACACGGGCAACTTGGAAATAAATATAATCAAGGAAGTAGTAGGAATCAAAGGGTTTTCCTGACATGTACGGAAATGTATTTTGAAATGTGTATTACAGTCCCTACTCTTCATTGCCTGCACATGTTCACACCACCAGCCATCTACACAATCATCTCCGTGTATCGATTTCTCTCTGCACATGCAGAAGAGCTGGAGGAGAGCAATCATGTCCCATAACAGCTGGGCCAGGAGCAAAAGGTGCAAGAGATTGGAATCCATACCAAGGGTCCTAAGGGACAGGCCAGAACCTATTTTCAAAGCCAGTTAGTGAACTGGAACTTCTGCAGTAGGACCATAAGGACAGTTACCACATTTGCAAAGTCAAATACAAATGAGAAGAAAATTCTAAATCCACACAATCTCACTAAATTGAAAAAAAAATTAGGAGCTTGAAATGCATGTCACTGATTTAAGCTTGAGGTAAATAGGTATTTTCCAGCAAGATCAGGCTGGCTGAGCAGGCTGTGGGTGCTGATGCCAACACAAGGGAGGGGTGAAATGCACTACCAGGAAGGAAGGAAAAGGTTCAGTGCCAGTTCACATGCACAGTGTGTACATTCAGGGACTGCACACACTTAGGGTGTGTTCTCTTTTTTTTAGATTAGAAAATATGGGAAGAAGGAAAAAAAATGCAAAAAACTTTTTTTTTTAACTAGTAGAGCTGAGTAGATATAATTACAATTTTTCTACCAGCAAAAGTTAGGGCATTACAAGCATCATGGGAAAACTTTACATTATTCCTAAGATCGATTCCAGTTGTGAAACACCTGAGTTTGTGTAAGCAGCAGTTGAGTGTTTCCAGGTTTGTTTGGATTGGAGCAGGAGCATCCCCTCCTCGTCCCCACCCAGCCAGGCCTCATTACCTCTTGCTTGAGATGGAGGAGTTGCTTTCGAGTGAGAGCAGCCACTTTGGCACAGGGACAAGGCTGCCCCTCGGCAGTACTGCAGGTGCAGGCTCCGAGCACCGCCAGCTTAAAACAAACCACAGGTAAGGATCTGCTCACAGACATGCCAGCAAAAAACCACCCCAAAACTGCACGGGGAGCGTCAGTCAGCAGGAGCAAGGTGCGAGAGGTGGAGGCGATCACCTCTGACTCCCAGTGAGAGGTGTGCTTTTCAGGCAAAACCTGACAGCTGGCTGTGCCACGCCCTGAGAACCTCACTGGGACATTACTGTGCTCAGTAAAGCACGAGCAAACAGGGTTTAAGTGCTAGGAAGAAGAAAAATAAGCATCATGGCTTGTGAAAAATAGCTTGATGCTTCTTCTGTCTGATCTTTCTCTGCAAGGTGGACCAGTAAAAAGAAAACTGATTAACAGGCATGCAAAGGCATGTTCTAATTAGCTAAAAATGAGCCCAAATAAAGGGATTTGTAATGAGCGATGTGTTTTCTCTACATATTTTGAACACAAACAAACACATACACAACTCTGAAGCAGCCTCTTTGAAAAACACATAAGCAACACTTACTTCCAGACCTGTAAAATCAGTAACATCACTTTTGCTCAACAACATGTTCTCCTGAAAAACTTTCTGTTGTTTCACATCTAGCATTGCAAGGAATTCCAAGCACTGCTGGTTCAGGACTACAAAATATAACAAAGAAAGAGATTACAGAAGTCTGCTGCTCTGATTTCTTAATTTCTGAGTTCAACTGCACCCAAATGAAGCAATTTTATAGTTCAAGCATCAGTTTGGGAACACGATGAGAGTGTAGAAGGAGAAACTCATATCCCAGTTGTTTTTCCTTCTGTGTTCTCCCAGAAGTAATGACCTGTCTAGAGAGAGACCATTTCCTGTATTGCTCTGCCTCAGGACTGAGTGCTTCTCTCGTTGTACACTTAAAAGTCAGGCAGCTGCTCCTTCAGAACAGCACAACGTTGGGGAAGTACTGATTTAAGTCAGCTATTTTAAAGCTTTTTGGAAGGAAAAAAAAAGAGGAAAGGGACTTGAGCCCTTTGATCCAGCAGCTGCCCTGGCTGTTTAATTTCCAGGCTTCTGCATATCGACTAAGATCAGCTGCCAGTAACAAGACACTGATCTGCACAGGAAGCTTCCATCACAGCTAAATCCTGAGTTATTCCTGAAAAACAGCATTTTCAAAGGAATAGCTGCTGCTGGCTTACTTGCATTTTCAGCTTTAAGTGTTTTAACTTCTTCTGTCCTCAGTTTCAATGCTTCCTTAAGAGCTGCATTTTCACAGTATATCCTGTAGAAGGCAGAAAATGGCTTTATTATATTTTTAAAAATGTTTGTAAATGGGCACTCAATAATTTAAGAAATAACCTGTTAAAACACGGTCTCTAATATTTCTGCAAACTGAAAATAGGATTACATGAAAGATGGAAGAAAAAAACCCAAAAGTGAAAGGAGTTGAGTTCTAGGTTTGACAAGATATTACCCAGGGAGCATCATTCCAGCAGTTTTCTCACTCTGAATATTTGTGATGGAAAAAGTGGTAGTATTTTCCTGTCATATCTGTATCAATAACCTGCATTGTGCTGTTAGAAGATAATCTGCTGGCCAGGGGCCAATAAGCACCTGATAAGGTGCTTATAAGCAGTGCTGCTGACCGAGGCCAGCACGGCAGGGAGCACCAGGCTGTGCTGAGTGGTCAGCCCTTGGCACCCAGGGAGCACCACCAGGAACCTCAGTGCTCACCCTGAGGGTGCTCTGCCCCCCTGGCACCACGGGCTGCTCCAGCAGGCTCACCCTGCTCATCACACCACACCCTCACACTGCAAACCCTCCAGCTATGGTCAAATGAATGCCAAAAAGGAAAACAAATCAGTCACCTGTAAGGAGGTGGTGCCAACAGCTTTAACAAAATGTAAGTTTAAGTGCCACGTTCCCAACAGAAATGTAAAGAAATTGGTAATTATGAACCTCTGAAACATTTGCTAGAAATTTCCTACTTCCTTGAAAGAACAAAACTGATATTAGTGATGTGACAGTTCTGGTCTGTCAGCTTCCTGTAGTCTGAATCCTGTTTTCAAGAACAACTGTGCCTTCAGGTGTTGCAACATGAGAACACACAATATGCACTGATAATGCATTTTCCCTTGAAGTATTTCCCTCTTGAACAGAACAGTGGCAATCTGACGTCCTAAATGTCAAAGCAATACAATTTATTTGGTGCATCTCCTAAGCTGTCAGTAAATGCAGCCTAGTCTGAATTATTTCACTTGGAAAAAAACAAAGGAAAATGCACATTCTTCTTGTCCTGCTGCCTCAAATGTTGGAAAACTATCAGAAAATATCAGATGTTTTGCAAAGCAAGCTGAGCCCCGGGCTGTCAGTTTGCTGAAGCTATGTCTCTACCTTTCAACAGTCCACAGCAGCTTTGTGGCTCCAAACTGTAAAGCTACACTTCCAGCCTACTCAGTCAGTAAAGCCAGAGGGCTTTTCAAGAGACATCCCTTGATGAATGCATCTATGGAATGGTTTGTAAACCCCTGGCTTATTCTTTGATTCAAAGTTGAAACACACTAACGTAAAAATACATGCTGAATAATAACCACAACGGCAATAATAATGACAAATCATGGCAGTAACAACTCCTCTGAGGGGTAGACTTCAGAGATACAATTTCTACACGCAAATGAGCGAGTCTGCTGTCTCCAGGTCTGTTAGGTGTTATTAGTTCAGTGCCTCTGGCACATTCTTCTTGCCCAACCACACCCACTGCCCACCCAGAATGACTCTTATTTAACAAAGAACCTCTTGATCAGCCTCCCTCTAAAGCACTCCATTTTACCTGTACTCATGCCCAGACCTACAGTGCAAGACAATAAAGAAATAATTAACCAGGAAATTATACTTCTACATGCATGCATATACTATTATTTTCTCTGTCTCATCTACAGTTAAAGTAAATAAGGATAATCAAGTCTCCAGATGGCTAACGTCATATGATGAAAAAAAAACCTCAGCCTAGCAAGAAAAAAAACCCTCAGCCTACAGAAACATTAAAAAAAAAATCATCAGGACAATAATTCTAGAAGTTTTAATTGAGAAATACAAATGTGACTAGTGTGAAAAATCAAATTCTTCCAGAATTTGGAAGGGAACTGTGAAAATACAAAACCCCCAAAGAACCTGAGGAAGCAAGTCTGGAACACAAAACAGATGACACAGAGCACTCAGTGCAACTTTAAAAAATCAAACAAAAACCCCAATGATACACAGCGTAAGTCAAATACCTGTCGTATTTTTCTGTCCACGTGTCTTCTATGTTTTTAAATCTGTCCTGATCAAATTCGATTTCCCATTGCAAAATATTTATTTCCTGTGGACACAAAACAAACTTGCAGCAGCTCATTACAGGGTTCCTATCAAAAGGCTGCCAGGGGTGCTGGGTTTGGCAGAGATCTCAGTGACAATCTGTGACACTGCTAGTAACAAATCTCGTACCACACACCAAAGCTTCTGCATCACTGACCTATGGATTCCAGTCTGTTACGGAACTAATGCTTCTAGAGGCCTACAACAGAGACAAACCCACGCTGCCACATTTCCCTGTCCCACCTCTATAATGTGAGACAGAACAACAGCAGGAGGAACAAAGCAAAACGCTGAGTTTAACAAGGTAGCTCAATGCCACCTTCCTCCTCCTCCTCCACACCTTCCCTGTGAAAACTGGGCACCCATTTCTTACAGCCCTTGGGAAGCCTCAGCTGAAGCACTAAGTTACTCACTCTGAGCAACTGAAATCCACAATGAACACCATCTGGAAGAACTCTGCTAATTTTCAGGTATTATTTGTACACACTATAGCATGAAAAGGTCTAGATAAAGAGTGATACATTTATATTTCTCTTTCTATTGGAAGGGCACGGAAATTCCTTCTATAAACCCCTGGAATTAATGTCAGGTATGCACTGATTTAAAGAAACAGTCTGATAACCCCTTTTTAATAGCCATGGGCTTCTCTGTGTGAAGGAAACATCCACACTTACCTTCTCTAGAGTCCTCTTTTCTTCCTCAGTTTTCTGAAGCATTGCTTTTGTATGACTTGTGGCTTTATCAAATACTGCCTGCAAAATTAACAAATAACCAAACCAAAACCCAAAACGCAACTCTGTCAAATACTGCGATTGAGTTAATTTTCTGGTTTAGACCTAGAGACATTCACAACAGCAGTGTGCAGAGCGAGGAACACCACTGACTCACTTGTGAGCCTCAGAGGGTTCTGATTTCAAATCACTAACTTGCATAACAAACTGGGGTTTCAATCCCATAACCTCTGCTAGACATAATTCACCTCAAGATCATGTCTTCCTCAGGGCTGTGCAGAAAATCCCACCTTAAAAAACTGGCTTACAACATACCTAAGGCCTAACTTGGCACAAATGTGTGAGGGCAGAAACTTTGGCATGACTAGAAATGGGTTATGTTATAATGGGTTAGGCTAAATACCAGGAACTGATTTCAGCAGAAGTTGTTATGAAAGAGAATAAAAGTATTACAAATGGTGAACAAAAGAACGACCTGACATTTAAGGCATACCACCCTCCAGGGCAACAGATGGAGCAGTCAACTCAAAATACTCATGCTTTGCAGCAGGACTACAAGCACTGGCCAAGTCTACAATATAAGGGACTGGAAAAAGGCCTTAATTTTATGTTTAATAGATAAATCCGCAAAGATAAAATTGTGAGAATTGCTACAACAGTAACATCTTCTTAAATAACACACTAGTTCCAGTAAATTGTAGAGGCAAGCCTGTAGACACCTGTAGACTCAAGGATTTAAACTGCAGCCCTGGGAAGGTTTTTGAGGTTCTGATGAGGAGTAGCAGAGGATTTCCTCTGTTTTCTTGGTTACCCCCAAGTGATTTCTGAACAGCTCCTACCATGCTCTGCAGGATTCTTAGGGCTTCATCTTTTCCTTCAAGTCGTCTTTGAGATGCCTCAAGCTCAACTTTCAGGATTTCAACTTCCTGAAGTAAAAAAAAAACTAGATACAGTGAGCAAAAGCCAAGGTAATCCTGTTAGGATTTGACTGTAAAGCAATGTAAATCTGGCCTCCTCAAAAAACAAACCTCTCTTTTACCTGTACCAAGTCTTTTCATGGGCTCACATGAGGCTAAAGAACACAGTGCAGATGAAATGTGTATTTCTACAGCTGAAGTCAGCTGGCTGTGATGCCAACACCTCGACACATGTAACCACAGCAAAACCAAAATGTACTGGTAACTACCTTGCAACAGAAACACAGACTAAAAATCCAAAGATCGTTTACACTGCAGATTTTCAAGCCCCAAAGCTTAATGAAAAATAAACATCTGCTAGAAAAGTACAACAATACCTTCAATACTCTCTACATCTTTAGAAATACTTTCTCTGTCCCCTCAGAAAAAAACCCACAAACAAACAAACAAATCCCCCAGGATATAAAGTCCACCTCACAGTATGATTTCCTGACATAAAATTTAATGAATCTCCCAACTACCACTTTAATTTCAAGAACTCAGGTCCATCCAAATCTCTCAACATGCCAAGATCCTCTTGCTATGCTGAAAGGAAAGGCAGATTGGAGGGCAGCACCCTGGGGACTGATACCAACCTCTAGAGCTTCCCGAAGCTGTTGCTTTAGTTCTTCATTTGACACTTCAGTATTAG
>VZRF01006382.1:531211-551743 GCA_013396875.1 Vireo altiloquus
TGTAAAATATTTTAAAATTTAAAAAAAAAAAAAAAAAAAAAAAAGCTAGGATTTTACCCTGAAAACAGGTAACATACAAAGGTGAATTTTCATCTTTGTGTTTTGGGTTTTTTTCTTGTGGAGCTAATACACAGATTTAAGAAATACATCAATACAAACTTCAAACACATTGCTTCACACTTAAAGAAGTGAAATAGGGGAGAAATGTCTGTTGTAAACAGACATAATGACAAATATCCTACAATTTCCTTTAAAATAAACCCAACAAAATTGCCATCTTGATTTAAAAAAATTAATTTCTTAGATTCTTTCCCGATTGTAACTTTTCAACAACCACAATCAAAGCAACAGCAGCTAGCACAATTTAGAAGTAGGGGCAGTTTTCAAGAGAAAGAGATAGCTCAGCTTACTGTGGAGAGGATAATGGGGAATTATTTAAAGGAGAGAAATAAGCAAGTTATAATAAGCAGAAACACCTCAGTCAAAATATTAACAATTGACAGGAGAGTAGCCAGACTGTAATGAAGAGCACTGCCTACACTCGACTGTTTTTCCATCAGCACTGCCTTCCCCAAAAATAGAAGGTGAATGCCAGTGCAGATTCTAAGAACTACTTCCTAACCCCTAATGTAAGCCAATTCATGAATTTCAGCTGAAGAGCAGATAAGGTCTTGAATACTTAGCTGCAAGCTTTAGATACCATCTTTAGGAAGACTTAAACTTACTTTAACAAACCAGGAGTCCAAGAAATGCCATTCAATTTCAGAGACACGTATACACCCACATAGGTACACCCACCACAGGATGCTCTTTGCTCAATGTCACTTTCAAATGCAAAATTAAACACTTTAAAACCGGACATTTTACACTAAGAGTGGTCACTGCCTCGACTACTGAAAAGTAATTCTGCTGCCAATGTTCTGGGTGGAAGGTGGAGGATCCCAGCGGGCACTGGAATCCTTCAGGGATTTTGGCAAGCGGTTTGAATTAAACTTGATGACACTTTGTGAAGGAGCTGAACGGCTCACTTTCACTAACAAAAATTTGTATCATGGCGAATAATTAACTTCCAGATTACTCTTACCACAGCTATTCTGTCGTGTGGAACTAGAAGCAGGCTCTTGGAACAATCCATCGTAAACGCTGTTTCGTTTTTGACCAGGAAGAGCTGCAGCATCACTTTGTTCCCCTACCTTTGCTGACAAGGGGACATTACAACGCTTTCCAGATCCCTTCCTAGATCTAATTGAACAGGAATTTTCTAAGTTTTCCCCTTCATAAACACCTCCCGGCCTTCTCCCAAGTCCGTTTCCCAAGTCTCCATGTGTCATGTCATCCTCTTCTGCTTCCTCCATCTTCTCCAGGCTTTTTTCGGGGGTTTGGTCGGTTGGGGTTTTTTTCCTGACTGAGGGCCCTTCACCTATCGGCGAACAGCGCCTCCCGCACCGCCTGTACTTTATCTGGAAAAACAGGAAAGCGCCGTGTTTACAGCAGCACGACGAGACCCAGGTGAGAAATGGGTTTTCTCCAACCCAGCGGAGAAACCCGGCGGTGAAACCCCGGCCAGGGGAGCGCCCCGGGAGCCCCCGGGCACCCCGAGACACCCGCAGCCCCCGCACCGCACCGACCGGACCCGATCCACCCGCACCGCGCCCGGCGCCGCCGGTCCCGCCCCGGGGCGGCATGCACGGAGCGCCTCCGGGAGCTCCCCGCAGCCTCCAAGGAAGGAGGGGTTTGTTTGTTTTTAATTTTTATTACTTGCCTCTGCAGTCCCGTGCCCGGCACAGCGCTGACCGCCGCTGGGCAGCTGGCGGAACACGGCCTGAGGTTACCAGGCGTGGTCACTGTTCTCAAGGACTGGGGCTGTCCTGACACCCCAACAACACCCTCCACCTGTTTCCTACTCTAGGCCAACCTCCGCTCGAGCTTCCGCAATGCCTCGGCCCAATTCTCCAAGGAAACTCACGATTTTTCACCATTTTGGTTTATAATGTTGTGACATTGCTGTAGCACTTCTGCTCTGCAAGTGTCACCAAAAAAAACCCAACGCAATAGCAAATTTGGAATAAAAAATAAACTCGTAAATATGTAACAACAACGTTCTTTACAACAGAAATTTTCAAGAAAGTTGTTTGACTATCCAAACTCATGGATATAAAGGGTTTTAAGCAAGCACTTCCCACAGACCCTTTCACAAGGCTTTCTTCCCAAGCAGCCCTTCATTGAAGAAAGGTTTTCTTTCCCTGGTACAGCCCTGCCCCCCTGGGGCTCAGGCTTTAATAGCAATCAGAACAGGTCGCTGCCAGGGTTTCAACTGTGACCACGTTTAGGTTCACTGCAGGTTTATCCTGACAAGTGATGCATTTTCTGGCTAATCCTGCAGTGATGTATATATTCCATGACTGGGACAGGGCATGGGGAATACAGAGAAAAAGGGAAAAGAAAGTTTATTGTTAAAAACTCCAGACCAGTGCAGACATCAGCAATGTTTCCTTACACACAAAGCAATCTCCAAAGTTCTGTGCAATCATTTAAAAGAAACTCTCACATCCCTTCTTTTCCCTCCAAAGCAAAGGAGCCACCTCAGCCTGTACCAAACCCTCTCACTCTGCCATACCCTCACATGCCCAAGGCCACAGTGCAGCACAGCAGGCTTTAGTCTCACAACTCAGCAGCAAACTAACTCTTTTCTAGGACACTGTCGCACCCTCTGGAAATCAGAAGTGCCTCAACTGCCACCATTTACCAGGATTTTACAGTTGTCTTGCAGGGGATTAATGGTTTGGTTTTAATTTTAAGGTCCAAAGAATTCTCAGTTACTGAACATAGCTCCTGCTGCTCCAGGCAACTATGTCCTTTTCATCCCCTCCCTCAGTTTTGCTGTTGCCCCTCCAGGGTGCTGTTACAAACCCTCACAACCTGGCTACTCTGAACCTTCTTCTACTCCCCAGCTATGTCCAGTTACAACAAAGTTCATGTTCATTTATAATACAACAATGATGAACACCATTTATTAAACCCTCCCTCCCAAGAAGAGATCCAGCAGTTACTATTTCACCAAAAGTCAGTTGTTGTCCTTCATCCATTGCTCAATCCATTGCGTAATCTGATCCAAATTTCTCTCTAGATCCTCTGGAGTGTTGCTGGGTAACTGGTGTACAATTTCCTTTTTATATGACAACACAGCTTCCTCATATAGAGTCTGAAAAATTTCACACTGAATGTTGTCCTGCAGCTTCTTCCCCGTGTAGCCCCTAGAGAGCAAGAGCACCGAGAGACAGTCTGAGGTACAGGGAAAACAAAGGCCTTTTACTGAGAATCAGTGATTTATGCCCTAAGTGAGGTCCCACAACAGCACTCCACTCCTCATTCACCCCAGTGACACACCTGCTTTGCAGTCTGTCATACAGAAATGAGTTTTCTGTGCGAAGAACAAACACGATGTGGAACCAGCGCTCGGGGAAGAAGTCACAGCCGTGGTAATCCACAATCACTCCTCCCTCGCTCATCCTGTCCTCGAGTTCATCAATCACCTGCACAAGGAGCACACAGAGCCAGGCTCACCTGGCGCTGCACAGCCCAAATACAGTGAGGCTGGGCCAAGGGGTTGCACTTACCCTGTCTTCATCCAGGATGGGGCAGTCATACTCCTCATCAAAGCCTTCGTACAGCTCCCCTGCAGCACAGAATCCATGCACGTTTGTGGGGTAGCAGGGTGGTTACCACAGTTAACTTACATTGTTATGTTTGTCTCAGGAGATTGCACACAAAACACAGAGTTCAGGGTAGGGAATACTTTGTTTACAAATCCATCTAAGGAGAAGTTTGTTATTTATTACTTAACACCAAGTATGCTACTACAGCAACTCCTGCTGAAGCAGATTCATTTAATATACAGAATCACAGACTTTTGGAAGGGAGCCCATCCCATCCCACCCCTGCCATGGCAGGGACACCTCCCACTGTCCCAGGCTGCTCCCAGCCCCAATGTCCAGCCTGGCCTTGGGCACTGCCAGGGATCCAGGGGCAGCCACAGCTGCTCTGGGCACCCTGTGCCAGGGCCTGCCCACCCTCCCAGGGAACAATCCCTTCCCAATATCCCATCCAGCCCTGCCCTCTGGCACTGGGAAGCCATTCCCTGTGTCCTGTCACTTCAGGCCCATATCCAAAGTCCCTCCCCAGCTCTCCTGGAGCCCCTTTAGCCCTGGAAGGTCTCCCAGAGCCTTCTCCTCTCCAGCTGGACATCCCAGCTGTCCCAGCCTGCAGACACACGTGCAGGGGCTCCCAGTGCACGCGGCAGCAGCAGCAGCAGAGTCTCACAGAGCAGAATGTCCCCGGGGTACAGCACCTTCCTTTGCCAGGTCCCCCACGTTGACGTAGCTCAGCCCCACTCTGGACGCCAGCTCCTTTCCCAGGGTGGTTTTCCCAACACCCGGCGTGCCTGGAGACCAAACCCACGGGAAAGGGTAAGGGGAGAGTTTGCAGACCCCCTGGAATAATCCCCACCAGGTGAGCTGGAACCTTTTGAAAGCCAACATTGGAGAGTTCATGTGATGAAAAAGGGGGCAAAAAGCTGCAGGACCAAGAGAAACAGGCGAGGAGAGTGAAACAGAATAACAGGGAGAGAACTCTGACTGTGTGCAGAAATGTCTCTCACACCGTGAGGGTTCAAAGGGAAATCTCCATTCATTTGAAAACCCTGAGGGAATACGGAGGAGTCACAAGTTCTCGTGAGGGAGTAAAGCCGCAAAACCATCCCGGGCTGGGACTGCACACCCCAAATCAGCCAGGCTGGAGCCTCGTAACCTAAATCACCCCAGGCTGTGATGGGGCCGGGGCTCCGGACCGCAGATCACCCCGGGCTAACGCCCCACGCCCCGAATCCCCCCGGGCCGGGACCCCAGGCTCGCAGTGAGCTCAGGCCGGCACCCGACAGCCCACAGCACCCCGGGCTGGGACCCCACGGCACCGCGATGGGGCTGTGCCCGTGCCCGCCGCCGCCCCGGGGCCCACCGGTGATCAGCACGTTCGGCCGCCGCATGCCGCCGCCGCCCGTCGCCTTGGAGACACGTGCGCAGGGGCCTCCGGCGCCGCCGGCGCGTTCCGATGGCGTCACGGCGCGGCCCGGCGCGCCCGGGACGGCTAAGAGCCGGCGGAGAGGAAGGACCCCTGCGTGAGGGGACGCGGCCTGGCCGGAGCGGAGCGCTGAGAGCTCTGCGGGATCCGCCGGGCACCGAGCGCCGCGCCACACCGACTGTCACACCGCGCTCTCCTTCCCCCCGCAGCACCGAGTCACACCGAGTCACACCGAGTCACACCGAGTCCCTGGGCTCCGGCCCGGATCTCCGCCCGGGCCCGGCTGGGGCAGCGGGGCCGCAGGCGGAGCGGTCCCCCCGGCCGAGGATGTCCGGCAGCGGCCCGGGAAGGCCGGCGGAGGTGGGTCGGGGGAAGGGTCTCTCGGCGGCCCCTCGGGATGTTGAGCTTTGGGATGGAGGAGTCAGGCTGGTTTCAGCATTAATCACCCCAAAAGCAGCGTGACCCCCGTTCTGCATTTCCCTCTGGGGGCTTTGCAAACAGGGCCTTGTTGGAGTTGTTTGAGCCCATTGCAGACAGAGCCTGCTGCTACACCCAACTCTGAGACAATGTCCTGTCTGCCAGCACTCTGGTGCGTTGGTTCATGAGGTGTGTTAACTAGGGTTTTACAGCCCTTTCAGGGGATGTTGTGTCTGTTCTGTCACTCACATTTTCACCAAGGGGTGTTGGCATCCAGCCTGTTACCCTGCTCTGAGGGGCTGCCATGTTCATGCCTTAAATGGCTCCCTAGGAACAGAGACCAGGCAGGAATAAAGGAACAAAGGAGGGATTGATTGGAAAGGCCTTCAGAGGTCACACTCTGGGCTCCAGAGGCTCCTGCCTCAGTGCATCCCAANCCCTCTCGCCAAGATGAAGGTTTGCAGTTGTTGGGCCCAGGAGGGTCTGGGTGTCCTTGGAGAGCGAGCTGGAGAGGCTTTGTTATGTCAGTGTGAGCATGAGAGAACAGCACTGAACGAGCTCCAGGGACCTGCAGAGTTACACTGGGCACTGCAGGGCTGGGAACAGAGAAAAGTTAAAATCTGAGGCACCAGTGTGGCCCCTGTGGTGTTATTCTCTCTGGCAGCCCTGTCCCAGGGGATGTTCCTCAAATCCAGAATTAAGCACTGGTGCTGTTAGCAGCACTGTTCCTTGTTGCTGGCATGGGCTGTGGTTCAGCCCAGGCTGCCCAGTGCAGCAAGCACCCCCTGATTTTACTGTACTGCCTCAATAACTGTCCTCTGCCATTTGTTCCTAACTTTTAAACACAAATGGTTGCATTGTAGACATTTTTTTAAAAAATTGTGCCACATACTGAAAACTACACAGAGACAGTGTGAACATTACCTTGATGTAAAAGTGGTCTGAGTACACCGATGCTGCTTTTCCATTCTTTTTCAGTTCTGTAGATTGGATGTGTGTTTATGGAGTCCTCAACTTGCTCTGATTTGCCAGTTGGCTGCAAAATACCCCTGGCACAATGATGCAGCTTTTTTTTTAAATACAGAAGAATGATGGAATTGCAGAGCACTTGTAGTTGGAAGGCCCATACAACTGTCCAGTGCCATGGGCAGGGACACCTTCCACTAGACCAGGTCACTCCAAACCCCATCCCTGGCCTTGGACACTCCCAGGGATGGGGAAGTGCACTCCACGTTCTCTGGAGACTTAGCTGTACCCAGCTAAGGGGAGGAGAGCTGCGTTACTACCAAATATTTGTGTTTCTCCAGGTGGCAGATTGGCTGGGGCATCCATTTGATGACATCTTTGGGAACACAAGCATTCCCCCTTGTGCCGTTGCTGTGAAGGCGCTGAAGGGCAGCTCTGGCAGAGGCCGTCGGCAGAAGCAGAAGGACCTGAGCTCTGTGCCAGAGAACAGCAAAGCCAGCGCTCCTCCCCGGAAAAGAGCCAAGCCCTGTGCTGCAGATGTGCTCTGTGCCGAGCCCAGGCAGGGCCGGAGCCAGGATGAGCTGCCCTGGGTGGAGAGATACAGACCTGCGAGTCAGGTGTGTAGGCAGTGCTGCTCTGAGTGCCAGCGTGGTGGTGACACTGCAGGGACGTGCTCCTGTCCCTGACCCTCATGGGCCAGGCTCTCCCTGTGTCCTGCTTTTGGTGAACCCTGCTTTGGTGAGCGAGTCATTGACAGCCAGGGCACAGAGCCAGACTGCAACCTGCCCTTTCTCTGCAGGACACACGTGTTCTCCCAGGCTTCCTGAGGAGGTGTTGCTTCTGTCAGTCCACTTGTAAACTTTTGAACCTGTTACTGAATTCCAGGCACATCTGGTAGTTCCAGGCACTGGGAAAACCCAGCTGCGTGGGATTTGCAAAAGTTCAAAAAACCTCTGCAGTATTAGAGTAAAAAAACTAAAAAAAAGACCAGCTCCAGCAATAGCTGTGAAGTACCCTGACACAGACAAGATTGCTGTGTTATTACTTAAAGAATAATAAATGACTCATTATTTCCTGTCTACAAAGAAAGGAAAACTGATTGTTTGAGGAAACAGGTTGAGATGATCATCCTTACCTGCGGCATTGCTTCTGCAGAACACACATGTAACTGGAACACTTACCAATGTATCTGTTCATATTTTAGTCATCATTTATTCTATTCTTTATTTTTAATAGAAACCAGGAGATTAATGTATAACTTTCACGTATTTTAACCTTGTTTCAGAATGACCTTGCTGTGCAAAAAAAGAAGATTGAGGAAGTTGAAACCTGGTTAAAAATGCATATATTTCAGAGGCAGCCGAAGCAGGTAAACTTGATAAAATCAGCAGCTAGAGGTATCATCCCATACAAACATGCTGGATGCGATTTCATGTTGAGAGAAAAACCCTACCCTAGAGAGACAGTAATTGTGTATCCTCTGCATTGTAAGAAATACTCTAAGAACATAGGCGAGAGCTTGTAACATTTGTTTTGGGCTTATGCTCCTAAGAGATGGATTCTGATTTTCCTCAGAAATATTACTTTCTGGCGTCCAGTCATAAATCACAACTTTTCAGTATGTGCTTGAAGCTGCATTTTTGTCTCTCCCAGGTTAATTTTTAAGACTCATGACAGATTTCCAGTTGCAATGAGTTGGTGTAACAGGATGTTTTTAATCTTGATTGGTAAGAGATGTTCTTAGACACAAACTGCCAGCCTTGCCTAGTGTTTTCCAGACCTGGTTCTTCAGTTCAGTGTCTGTTGTGTGGCAGTCACATGCAGTTTATTTACCAGAAGCATTAGGAACAGAAAAAGGCTCTCAGAGTCCTGGCCTGCTTCTCTCTGTTGGAGCACTCAGCAGGTAAATTAACAGCTCAAAATGTGTGACTGGGGTTTCTCTGGGAGAGAGGATCATTACCAGAGAAACTAGAGGAGAAATTGTACCAATATTCATCTTCAGCCAACTGTCAGTCTTTATTTATCACATTTGTGATTACGTTTTGTATCTCTGTGTCAGGGTGGCTCCGTCCTGCTGCTCACTGGCCCTCCTGGCTGTGGAAAAACTGCAACTCTGCAAATTCTAGCCAAAGATCTTGGTCTGCAGGTGCAAGAATGGACCAATCCACTCTCTTTAGACTTTACAAAGGAAGACTTGAGAAATATGTTTGACCATGGTAAGTATGTTGGAGGCTTTTCTTTGTATCGTTTTTTTTTTTCCTTGCAGTTACTTTTGTGGGTTTTCTATCTTGTATTTCTGCTTCTTTTCTGTCACATATGAAATCAAATCGTTGTCCATGTAAGTCCGTTCCTTAGTGTTTAATGAGAATCTTTCTGTTGCTTTTATCTGGAAAGGGATTTAGGTTTTTCTACAGTGTTTAGTCCAAAATAATTGACAATTCAAATGAGTCTAGTGAGCTCTGTAATAGCCGGGACATAATTTGAACCAAATAAATGAAAACAGGTAAGTGTCTTTGTCTGGGTCCTCAGTTGAATTACAGCCCTTTAAAAATTCTCCTGTGTTTGTTTGCCAAAGGGCTTGTTCAGTGCTGCTGTGAGAAAATAGCATGGGTGGATATTATTAGTTCGTGTGGGTATTTATATTTTACTTGGTATAACATAGAAGACATATTTTTAATTAGTTTTCTTTTTCAGACTCAAGTTTTCATACGTTTCCAAGCCAGGCCCAAGCAGCTCTCTTTGAAGATTTTCTATTAAGAGCAAATAAGTATAACAAACTTCAGATGCTTGGGGAGTCCTCAGAAAATGATAAAAAGCTTATTCTTATTGAAGTAAGTGAAAACTTGTGAAATGCTGTGTTGAAAACAGTACCTTTTGTTGTAATATTGACATGCTAACTAGCTTCAGATGCTGGATTGGTGTTTCCCAAAGTTGTCTGCTTTACTGCAGATGAGGTCTTTGTTACTTTTTGGGTCCCTACAGCAGTCTAGAGCCACGTCCTACCTGTAGTTATTCCGCAGAAGCAAGTAGTCAGGCAGGAATGTGAGTCTGGTTTGAGCACAGAAATATTTAACAGAGTATGAAGAAGTAGATCAAACAATATTGAGAAGTCATTCCCACGTTTCTGGATGATTAAGTTTCTAGAAATATATGTTTGTGTATAAACAGGAAGAGTGGAAAATACACCACTATTCCTGTTGTTTAATGATGCAGGAGAGTGTAGGAGACAGAGAATGAACACAAGCAGAAACAGCTGAAATTCATCACTTACTCCCTGGTCATAAACAGGTGGTGTTTAGGGCAGAGGTGTGAACTGAGGGTTTGTGGGCAGGTACAGGACAAGGCTTTATTTGTACTTGTGTAGAAGTGTGTTTCAATAGCAATTTCTTTCTGAACTTCTCAGTTCTTTTCCTGAGCAAAATTTTAGCAAATTGATAGTCATGTTGTCTGTAAACTTTAAAGACCAAAACAGGCAGAAATTCTGTCAGGGAAATGCGATGTCCTGTAGAAGTTAGGAAGCAGAGTCTCGTGTGACTTGTCTTTATAAAGTCACCTTCTTGTGTAGGTCCTGTCACACCTCACGCACGTATCCTGCCCTCTTCCCCAACAGAGCTGCTTCCTGGAGTGTTTATCCTCCAGGTAAAACTCCTTGCTCACAGGCAGTGTGACACCTAAGGCTATGTCTTAGGAAACTGAGGCAGAAAGGAAACATTTCTTTTTGGGTTTTCCGTAATGAGACATTCTGTGCACTGGGTTTGTTTCCCCTGCGCTCCTCTGACTATCTCCAGTGTCAGCTGTGTTGAAATGAGTTGACAGCAAGCAGACCAGGAATTACAAATGCGTGGCGATGTAGTGTGTCACGACAATCAGTCTGTGGAAGAGTATTTACATCTGAATGTAATGACAGCAGCTCTTTGTTTTGCGCAGGATATTCCAAACCAATTCTACCGAGAGCCTGGCAGTCTACATGAAATCCTCAGGTCAGTGACAAATAAGTTGTTAGTGATCAGCTTTAGCCACTTGGAGTAAGCTGGAGTTTGATTTTCATCACTTGTGGTTGTTTTGCAATCCAGGAGGTTTGTTCGTACAAGTAGGTGCCCCCTGGTCTTTATAATCTCAGATAACTTCAGTGGAGACAGCAACCAGAGGTCACTGTTCCCCACGGAAATTGTAGAGGAGCTGTGTATATCCAATATTAGGTAAGATGTTTTGCCTCATTAAAGCATAGTTTAAATAATTGAGAGGTTAGAAACGAAATAATTTCTTTTTAATGAAATTCAACAGTTTCAAGCCTGTCGCACCAACAAATATGATGAAAGTTCTTAATCGAATAGTTGCAGCAGAAGCCAGTATGGTAAGTTGTCAAAGTTCGTAACTTCTATGTAGGGCTAGGACCAAAAGATTTCACACTTTTATGTCTGAAATGCGATATTTTTGTTACTGTATTTGATCTTTGATAGCAAAGCCCCATGTCTCCCCAAAAGAACCATTTTCCTCAGGGCAACAGGAAAGCAAGGAACCAACTGGAAAGATACCTTGGTTTTAGATTAGTTTCACTTGATCTGTGGTCTGAGTCTACAAAGTTACTTCTGAAAATTACTCCTCTTATTACAGTAACTAGATAAATGAAACAAATGATAGGAAGAGACATAATCTCTCTTGTATCCAGCCAGGCCAGAAGAGGTCATGAACCTGAATCCTTTATTGTTCCTGAACTGTTTTGATTACAAGCAAGTATCATATTGAGCAATATCTTGCATAGAGTCGTCTGTGTTTTTATCTTTCACATTGTTATATAAATTGTGACAGTGTGCCTAAACGGATTAAGTTTTTTAAAGATCGCTGTATTATGTAGTTTGAGCACATGGTGGATACTCGTGTGTCTGTTTATGGTGTGTCAGATGTGGGTTCCCATAGCCATGTTCAAATACTCCTTTTCCTGCTCTTCTGTTGTTTTGAATGCTGTTTTTCTTTGTAGAACAGAGAGAAGAATCACATCCTTGATAGAACTTCTCTGGAGTTGCTGTGCAGAGGTTGTTCAGGGGACATAAGAAGTGCAATAAATAGCCTTCAGTTTTCCTCTATGAAAGGTAAAAAACTATGGTTTTGTTAAGTGAAGTGCTATTTTGACCATTTCTGCTGAACACATGTTCTGTTCACAGCTGCAGCACAGCTGGGCGAGTTGCATAAACGTTCTTGACACGCTTCTGTGGAGCAGGAGTAAACACAGGGTGTGCTGGGGCAGGAGTGGGGCTCAGCTGTGCAGGCTGGGATTCAACCATGACATGTCTGCATGTGCTGATGGAATTTAGTGTCATTCCCTCTTTCCTTCCAGGTGTCTTTGCTGGTTTTGTTTGCTGCTCAAAGGTTTTATGATGCAACCTTAGTTTGAAAGAGATACTTTCATTGCTTGTTTGTTGCATTTCCTGAATGAATTATTTTATGAGCATTTAACATGTCAGTAATTCTAAGGAACCACTGTATGTGAGTTGCATTTCTAAAAGCAGTACTCTGGCATGTGTTGTTCATTCTGAGGACTGTGAAATGGTGACATCATTTACATTCAACTTAGAACTAAGAACTATGGAAACAGAGTCATCAGCTGTCTTCTGCTTTGTGTGGTAGAGCTAGCAATGATATTGTTTTTGTCACGCATGTTTTTCCTCCCATTTGTTTTGCAAATAGAAAATGTGCTCATGGAATACAAGATTAAAGGTAGTTTCAAGTTCATTTTTTAAGAGGAAGTTTTGTACTTTAAGTTTTAGGGTATATTGAAATTAGCTGGACAGTGTTAGTTAAATTACACAAGGTGGAGAATAAAGTTTCTACATTTAACTTGCAGAGACTGAAGGTCAATTAATCTGATGATGTCTTCAGCTATACCAAGCTTGGATTGTTCTGTGTTAATCAGAAAACCAGAGGATTGCTCTCAATGTGATGATTAGGCCATTAGTATGAATGAACAGTAGATTGGTGATACCTGAGAAAAGCATGCAGTATCTCACTGCTGGACACATCCTCCAGAAAATCAAAACAGTCTTAAAATAACTAGTTTGTTTAATTTTTTATAAGTTACCTTGGAAATGTAAAACCACGAGAATTAGGACTTGGGGGTTCTAACTCCCAATATGACTTTGGAGCTTTTTGTATGTGGATTGTTGGTACTGTGTGCTGAAGTTGCACCACACTGAACTTTCTCCTCTCACATTTTCTCTGGCATTGAGAAGGTGTTTGAACAGAACATCTGTAGTTGTGCAGGTATTTGAGTGACTGCTAGCCAGTGAAACTGTACAAGTTTGGGGGACAGCCCATCTCCTTGTTGGAGCATGCAGCATTTGTTGTTATATCTGTAAGGTTTATTTCCTGTATGTATCTATGTAAAGCACAAATGATACATTCACTTTGTAACAGTATTCATGGGTAAAATAGATCAATGATAATTGTGGGAGGAAAGAAAAATCAATACCTAACGGATAAATTCTCTTAGCTCAGTAAGGAACATTGAAATGCCACAAAATCAAATTCTGGGTGAAAATTTTCCAGTTTATTAACTTAGAGTAGAATAAGGGTTTTATTTCATGAAGCTCAAAAAGCTCTTTGGGGAAGATAGTAGGCAGTTGGAAGAATCACCTGAATGAAAGGTTTTATTTGCTAGTTTCAGGGAGGTTATTGTGCTGATAATGGCAGCAGAGGACAAATTGATATGTAAACAGGATGTAACGGAAATAACAGGATGTAACCGAAATATAATTTAAATATATTTGTACTTGTACTTTATAAACGTGAAATTCTAAACATGGTCAAGTGGGGAATGTATCAGAACTAGAAGGGATAAGCCTGAATGCTTTTTTCAAAGACAGCTGTTTAGTGTTCCAAAAGGTGCTTGGTACCTCAGCTGTGGCTTAAGGGACAGAAGTGGAATGAAGGTAATGAATGATGCTAATTTAGGTGACTGGGTTGTGTTCCTAATAAATGAGTTTTCTCCTAGTGCTCCCATTTATATAACCTGTTCTATTCCTTTTATTATTACTGTTTGTTCACATAGAACATCAGCAGTACCAACATGAAACAAAACTTCTGCAGAATCATGTATTCTGTCTTGATTTTATTTTCTATTTTATTGATAGACTGTTCATTGGAGAAAGAATTCTGGTCAAAGAAGAAAAAGAGCTCCACAATAAAATGTGAGGAAGCAGGAGTATCCAAAGTACAAAAGAAAAGTAAATGTGATACCTCAGAAGACCTGGAGATACAAACTATTGGTGGCAAAGATGCATCCATCTTTCTTTTCCATGCTCTGGGGAAAATAATTTATTGCAAAAGTAAGGAAACTTTGACTTATTCTCCCTTTCAGTATGCAAAGCATGTCAGCTGCTAATGGCTGAAGTTGCTAAAGTAAGGCTTTGGATGGCCTCTGTCTGGGGTGTTTGGTCAATAACAACATATAAAATCAGCTGAATTGGGTTCCCTAATGCCACTGGCTGGGCACATTTTGGTAGTAATTCACAATACTGGCTCCAAAACCAACTGAGGAGAAGTAGTGGGGGAGGGCATACAAAAATAATTTGATTAGATTTGTTACATGAAACTTAATGCAACTAATTGTGTATTGATGACTATGTAATATTGACTATAATTAAGTACCTGTGCCTGTCCCAGAGCTTTCTGGGAATGGAAAATGCAATAATTTAGCTGCTGGTGGGGCTGATAATTGCTAACAGCATTTGTGAACATAAGGACTAAAGGCTGTGCAATCCTTTGCAGGAGAAGCAGTGTCAGAAGCAGAGTCCCCTCAGCTGCCTGCTCACCTGTGCAAACACCATCGGGACACCTTGCTCATCCAGCCTGAGGTACTCCTGCAGTGGCTCCTGGGTTCACCTGGGTTTGAAACAAGCCAGACTCCTAAGTGATTGGTGCAAAATCTCAATCACATTGGTGTGGTTACTGATCTCAGTTGGTGTGCATTCAGTCTGCCTGAGTTACAGAATAACTCATCTGGGAGGGACCACTGGGGCAAACCAGCTCCTTGTTGTGTCTGCGCATCACTGCACAGACCTTGTGTTCCAACTCCCTGACCTAGATGGATCAGAGCTTTTTATACACAGGATCCTTCTCCTTCCATATCCACTTGTAAAATCTGAACTTTCCTTCTTCTGACAGGATATTGTGGAAAAATCCCATATGTCTGGAAGCACGTTCAATCTGTACCTTCACCAGAACTACGTGGACTTTTTTTCTGATATAGATGATGTAGTGAGAGCCAGTGAATATCTGAGCACTGCTGATGTCCTTTGTAGTGACTGGAGTGTAAGTGTCATCCTTTTATTGGCACACACTTATTTTTAAGTAGTTTGACATTGCACCTCTCGACTTTTCGCTGCACTTTTGAATGTTTGCTGCAAACTTAGGGTGTGAGTGACTGAATGGTTAATGAATGCTGGAGTACATCAGCTGCAGAAGAGATGCAGAGCCAATGTTCTGTCCAGCTTCTGTCAGCATTTTATTATAGTGGGCTGTAGTGTTTGTAGGACACAGAAGTGTCTTTGAGTAGAATTTGTTTGTGCTAAGAAGGGATCAAGCTGTTTATTTTTTGCTCAGCTGCTTTGAATGAAAGTTTTGCAGCAATCTAAACTTTACAATGCTGTGCATGTTGTGCCTCTGCAGTTACTGAGTGTGTCTCAGAGCAAATGAGCTGCCTTGAGCTCACACAAGGCCCAATTTCTTTCTCAGACACGGCTTGTGATGGAGAACTACAGTGCCTCTGTGGCTACCCGGGGGGTGATCCACTCCAACTCATCCAGAGCCTTTGCCCACCAGCAGGGGGGAATGGGCTTCCGACCCTTGCATAAACCCCAGTGGTTTTTGATCAATAAAAAGGTAAATCCTTGATCTTGTTGTTGTTGTTGTTGTTAGGGGTTTTTTCCCTAGGGTGTGACTGTCGAGTATAGTGTAGATGAAATTTGATCACAGTGCTAAACTTGTCAAATACCCTATTTTTATATAATCTGCTTCTACAAAGCACTTGCTAGAAGAGCAGTTTGCATCACTCCTTTAATGTAAAAATAAAGGAGGCCTGTAGCAAAGTCTGATTGCCGTGTCCCAGCTGGCATCTCCTGGGAGAGTCTGAAGCCTAAATTAATGGAGAGACAATTGGCATTGAAATACTGTGAAATATTTCTAGAATTGATTTTGTGTGTGAGTTTGGTTTTGTGCAGTTTGAAGCACATTGAGCTGTTGTATAAGTGTAAGAAATTTCTGCTGTTATGGTTTATGTGTTTGTCAGAAATAGCTCGTTCAGGAGATACAGCAGGTCTTGGCAATTTCTACATTTGAACTAATATGTTGGCAAAAAGCTTTGGCCTGGATGGGTTGGGAATTCTGTAATCAAGGAATAAATTTCTTTTTGAAATTTTAATGCCTAGCAAAAGACAAAGCTGAATGATTCTACCATTTTAATGATTGGTATATGTTAACTGCTTATCTTTTCTTTTGGTCTCATTTTTCCTACACAAGTAGCTTGTGTGTAGTCATCCTGTAGCAGGCAGGAAGAAAGTCTGTGTGCTATGGTACAGAACATATGCATTAATGGTGGTGTACCAGGTTTTTACTTGTGTTCCCCCTCCCCAACTCTTACAGTATCAGGAAAACTGCCTTGCTGCAAAATCTCTGTTTTCGAGCTTCTGTTTACCACCTGAGTGCCTTCAGACAGAGCTGCTGCCTTATCTTGCTATGTTAGCAAACCCAATGAGAAACCAAGGTAAGACAGGTGTAACTCTTGATCTTGGGCTCTCTTTGCAATTGAAACATACTGACAAATTTCGTAAGCCAAAAGGTTAATGCTTTGTGTTAAAGGTTTGTGCTTTTGCCTCAGTGTAATAAATTCTCATGGTAAAGTGTTATGTAGGTGATGCCCAGAGATGCTTCCAGTACCACAGCCAAAATCAAAGCTGCCCTGGTAGGCTGGCCAAACTTCAGTGATTACATTGCTCTCTAGGCTTAGGGCTTTTATTGTATTTACCAGAAGAGTTTTGGAAACCTAGTAAGCAATACTGACTAGATCTTCATTGCTTACTGATACCTCTCCAGTAACATCAACAGACCTACACCACCTCAAAAAGCCTTTCACCGATAAAAGAAGCAAAATTAATGTCTGCAGCATAGGAAAAAAAAAAAGGTTTAATCTGAGATAATCCATTAGCAAACAGTTCATTTGTGTAGTACATAATGCAAAAATTAGTATTTAGATAGCTGGGTCACTTCTGCTGTTGTTACCTGTTTCTAATAAAAAACATCATCTCTTAACTAAGGCCTTGACATCAGGATGAGTGAACTTTGTAGGCTGTGGAATAATAACTCTGCATGATAATTACACAGAATGAATGTCAGGGATTTGGGGTTTAGTGTGTAGCCCATCTGTAAATGTGGTAAACTGCAACAGTTTGGGGAAAAAGTTACATTCACAGTGTTTTGCTATCTAAAATATTTCAGATATATACAGGAATAGTCGATTAAGATCATTGTTTATTTTCCAGTATGTTCAATTGTCTGTTCATTATGATCTACCTAATATGATGCTGGTGGTTCTTTGTTCCTAGCTCAGATTGCTTTTATCCAAGACGTGGGGAGGCTGCCACTGAAGAGACACTTTGGGAGGTAAGCCAAACTTCATATATGTGTCATATATGAAGGGGAAGAACCCTTTCCTCAGATATGTGTGTGATGTGACATTCCCTCAGCATGATAATTTCCCCCTTTTTCCAGTTCAAATCTATTTATCATTACAATGTTGTAGCAGTGTTTCTACTCAGGTCTTGCTTTTAATCCTTGCTTAGCTTTCTTTTCCATTGTATCAAATATTAGCTCTGTCTAGAGATCTCTGTTTCTCTAGTGCATGATCTGAATAAAATATTTTCTTTACTATTAAAGACATCTGAGATGTCTGACGTGTGAGAATAGAAGTGAATTGATGCAAAGAAATTAGTGCCTTTTGCCTATTGTTTAATATGAGACAAAACAGTCTGGAAGTTTGATAGGACATTCTGTGTTCATCTGAGTGTTAGAAGGTCAGAAAGAAACTGCACTGAGGAATTGTTCTTACTTCCTTTGGAGAAGCTGTATCCCTGTAGAAAGACAAAGTATTTTTAGAAGTTTATTTAATGACTTATTGAATCTAAAATTAGATAGCTGCACTGATTTTATTTTATTGAAGTTTTGCATATAAGGCTACTTAGAATAAACCTTTGTTCAGAATGCATGGGTTGTAGTCAGGCTGTAGCTAGTGAATACTGAAAACCCTCTGAGAGTGCAGTGCCCTCCTGAGAGGCTGTGTGCAGGGTCAGGGATGACATGGCATGAGGTGCTCTGTTGTGCTGCTTGTGAGCCCTCTGAACCAGAGACTTCATCTACCTCAGCAGAGCCTCGGTTACACTCCATAGCTGTGATACCTTTGAAGTTTAAAAAGCAGTTTAATTGGTCTGTTTCTGGCAGAGAATCACATTCACAGCTGCAGTGAGACGAACTG
The DNA here is from genome assembly GCA_013396875.1 of Vireo altiloquus. Taxonomy (NCBI): domain Eukaryota; kingdom Metazoa; phylum Chordata; class Aves; order Passeriformes; family Vireonidae; genus Vireo; species Vireo altiloquus. Next base: position 549,192 of record VZRF01006382.1, read on the forward strand.
TCATCTCCTAATCAGGACAGAGTTTGTTGAGGCATCTGACAGAGCATCTCCTTCTTGTCCCTGGTGTTGCTGCTGAGTTTAACTGTGAATTTCCAGGCTGTATTTCCAAGATCCATCCTGTCCCCCAACTCTTCTATTAAAAGCCATTTTGGTTGCCAATCAGGGAGGAAGGAAAGTATATTTCTTTGTAATCCCCCTGGTCTGAGCCACAAGGTGTGGAGCATCTCAAATTAATTGTAGCTTCCTTGCACCTTTAAGTTTCCTTGCAGCATACCTGTGGATACTGACATTTTGTATCTGCATTAATAAGTTGGTGAGGTGTCACTGAACGTCTGTTCTGAGGAGTAACTTCCTGCTGAAAGCAGGGTCACCCTTTTCCATCTCCTCGGTGTGCCGGGACCGTTGTGCAGAGGAATGTAGGGATTTGGTGCCTTGAGGAGCCCTGATGGAGAGTAACCTGTGTTGTGAGCAGTCCCTGAGGGGCCTCTGCCAGAGGCAGTGAGGTTGTGTTTGGCTGTGAGCACAGTGTGCTCGTGGCTGAGCCGTGCTGCACTCACTGCTGCCTTTGCAGGCTCAAGCTGGAGGCTCTGGGTGACAAGGACCCCGGGGTGCCGGAGCTGTTCTGCCGCGACGGGGACGGCGCCGACGGCGATCCCGAGGGGCTCCCGCTCCCCTCCAGCCAGTCCAGCGGGAGCGACCTGCCTGGCAGCCAGCCCCAGCCCGTGGCAGCTCAGGCCATCCTGGAGGAGGAGGAATTGAAAATCGAGGAATATGACAGTGACTGAGAGACCAGGGCGCACCCGCTGCCGTGCCCGAGTGGATTCGTGTGCTGCCAAGGCCTTTGCTGAGGAGCGGGGTCTGCCCAGCAGCGCTGCCCAAGCCATGCAGGAGGGCTGGGAGCCCAGCCCAGACCTGCTGTGTGAGCATCGAGACAGCCTTCGGCATCCTCCTCACTCAGCAGGGCCAGCCTGAGCTGGGTGCTAAGGTACAAGCTATTTCCTGCCTCTCTGAGCCACAAAATCGCCTGAGTGCGATAACAAGGGGGAAATAAATGACTGAAATCAGAAAGAGACTACAGATTAGCAATGTCAGTCTTAAGTTATTTTTACACATTTTTAATCTGCTATGCAGTTGGGCAGTGTCTTTCCTGAGTACACATTCCCTAAGTTTGTCAGCATTTGAAGGGTTTATTCGAATTCACACTTTGAAAAAAACTGCTGTTTGGAAGTTTGGCCCTTCTTGAAAGAAGAGGCTGAAATTTACGCCTTAAAAGTCTGATGTCCCATACCGATGATGTAAAGAAAACTTCTACTGTATTAATACTATTTTGTACTCTGCCTTACAGAAGACATAAATAAGATTTTCATGTCTTTATAAGTGGAACAAATGTGTCACAGATTATTTTCTATTCCTCTTGGAAAGATAATTTCATAACTTTAGAGGGGAAAAGGCAGCAATTAAGCATAGGTTGTACTTTGTAGGAAGTTAAATGTGTAATGTGCAGGTTTTTTTCCTTGAATAGCAGTTGTGCTGGGGGAAACACTGATCTTGTGTTTGGTAACTAACACATGATTGAGTGCTGTGGTTAGTAATATCCCAGCGGTGAGGAAAACAAGCCAAACCAAAACAGCTTTGTGTGATGCACGTTTGCATTTCTGTATTGCTTACAAACAGTTCAGTGAGAGAAAACACGTGTTTATCCACCCTGACCTTGGATTAATGCTATTAAAGAGTGTGGATCTCTCCCTTCTCAAGGGACAGGTGTAGTCTTTTCATCTACTGCTATTGTTTAATTTTAAAGTGGGAAATTTCTCCTCTAGGTCTAAAATTCTATACTCATCACAGCAAATCACAATGTCTTTGGCTGTTGATGACCATTGACCCTTTTCCTCCTCTCCAGGGTGCTTTGGATGGGCTGCTCCTGGGGTGCCTCCAGCACAATAACAAGGCACAAAACACTGATTTTTATCTTGCAAGCACACCTCCACCCTCCTTTGTTGTATCTTTTCAGCTTTCTTTACAGTAGCACCAGGTTATAGCAGCTGCTGTGTTGGCCTTTTCCTTGTTAGGGCAGAATTCAATACTCACCTGGCAAATCCCACCTGGCACCATGAGCTACAGTGTGCAGAGCTGTTGTGCAAAACTTCTGTCAGGTGAAAACAACACCTGGGCACGCACACAAAGCCCCCATTATTTTCTTTGAAGCCTGCAGTGCTAGTGCCACCCAATTAAAGCCAGTGCCCAATTAACAGCACATCAGGTGAGGTCAGGCCTGGCAGCACAGGCAGGTACAAGTGTGTCACTGCTGCAGCCCCCCAGTTTCAGCTCCCTTGGCACCATCCCAGCTACCAGGTGGGGAGAGAAGAGACCTGCCCTTCAGGTAGGGGTGACAGGGACCTGGGGTGGACAGCCAACTGAACACAGGTCAGCAGTGTGCCCTGGTGCCAAGAGGGCCAACAGCATCCTGGCCTATATCAGGAATAGTGTGGCCAGCAGGACCAGGGAAGTCTTTCTTCCCCTGTACTTGACCTGGTGAAGCTGCACCTCAAGTA